>CABFVX010001952.1:0-20774 GCA_902151425.1 Timema shepardi | reverse complement strand
CCCCCCGAGCGAGATATGAATCCAAGACAAGAAAATGGTAACATAGCTGTAATAGCAATTCTCTAACAAGGAGAACTTCTCCTTTAAATTTAACCAAAAACCAATTAGTGACAAAAAATTATAGACTTTTTTTAATTCAAAATCAGTGGAAATTTCAAGTATCTGCTCTTTTTCACTCACACTTAGTGTAGATGATTCCAAAACTGCTGTCTCTTACAGGGGATTATGAAACCTAATGTCATTATTGGAAATTGCTGTGAAATATTCTTTGAAGGTTTTTCCAAGTCCCTTCAAGTGTTCTATAAAGATGTTCTTAACATTTTCGTCCAAATAAAGCTGATTCTTTACCATCAAGTCGTGAACGGTATCAAAGAACTCCGTTTGATTGCTATTTAAACATGTTTCCCATTTTTTTTATTATGAACCATTCGATACGGTCTTGCACAGTAAAAACGTTAATATTCGTTCGTGTTTAAGTTCAAAAATCCTGTAAGAGTTCTACCTCAAGATTTAGTGTGAGACAATAAACCGTTGTTAATGCTTCCAATTTCCTCATAAAGTGCTGAAATAATCGCGAGCCACAGTTTGGGAACCACTGGGCTAGAGGATTTAATTACGCCAAGTCTGAAGATCCCTTTATATATGAATGTGTCAATTTCAGAAATTTTTGTTAGGTTAGATTAGGTTAAGGTTAATTTAGAATATGTCATGTTAAGTTTAGGTTAGGCTAGGTCTGAACATGTTTAAGATCAATTTGATATTAATAAATGATGATCCTATATTGTATATAAATGAGCAAGTGTGGACACTTGCCATCACATGCAATGCAAATAGTGGCACTGTGGTTGACTCGAGAATTTGAGCGCTGCAATCGTATTCCTTCAGTGCCGGTAAAGCGTATGGAATTCAGAATGAAAGTGTTGTATTTCTTTGTTTGTTAGACATTCAAGTTTGATTCAAACCGATAGGGCCGTGCAGGGATTGTGCTGGGATTGTGCTGTTAACGCTACTGTTTTGCTCATCGGCAATGTAGACAAAGATCAAACAGAGAAATATGTGGGCTTTATCTTATTTCACTTGATAAAAAAGAGGAGAAAACGAAGAAAATACTGGGTTTATAATTTGTTTAAAGCAAGAGAAGGAGAATTCCTCAATATATTTTGGTGACTTGGAGATGACCATTAAAAGTTTCACAAATATTTTAGAATTAGTGTCCTAAAGTTTGAAAACTTACAGAAACCCCTTGCATTCAGTTTTTCAGCTATTTCCTTTCAAATATTTTCTTTTGTGAGATTATTATCATAATCTTTAGGCTAAAAATTATATAAGCATTCGTACTCTTGAACCATCATTATTAAGTTTTCTTCACCAGTAGTTTTGGCTTATTGCACACAGCTGTGTTGACAATGTTGGAATGTTCCGCAGCCACTGTCAGATTGTAGATAAGAACCTTCGTGAAGGTTCGCCGCTTTCCGGAAGAAGCCGAAGTAGGCGAAATGACATTAAGACGCCATTGAGGCGACATCGGCCACATTCACACCGATAGGACTATGTTGGGTCTGTGTTCGTACCGTGTTGGATCGTGACCTTGGGAAATCACTTTTGAAACGATCCAAGACGACACAGTCCTATCACGGCCTGAGCACAGTGAATCAAACTTAAATCGTCACGTTTTGGAGTTTGAAACCTTTGTTTTTAAATTCAAGGTTGTTCTTTTTATTATTAGTTTAGTAATTAAATATTCAGTCTATGTAGTTAAATTATATTTATATTATTCTAGATATAGTACGTGGTATATGTTTCAATCGTGACGACGTGTTTCATACCGGGATGCAAATCAGGCTATGACAAATCTTCAAGCGGTAAAACACATTATTTTCAAGCTCCCCAAGACCGGAGCGAGTTTACAAAGTGGGAGCGGGCAGTTCCAAAAAGAAACAGACTTACATTTTTCTTAAGATTTTTTTAATCATTTGAGAAAAGGTGAAACTTCCTCAATTAAATTGGCGTTTGAAACCCAGTTCTATTTCACATATTTTTCCTAGCCTGCCAAAATATTTTAGTAAAGATACTAAACAAAGGATCCCACCTAAAAAACGAACATCTGAGGTTCTGCGTGATCTTACATATAATTTTTTTTTAATTACAATTTGAAATTATTATAACGTTTATAATATGAATATTAAATTACTGCAAAAAAGGACTTCTTATAGCATTAAACTTATGCTTGAACGCAGCTGTTATAGTAATACAATAAAAATATGTTTGTTCAATAGATAAGGAAATAGCAATTTAATTAATTAATTAAAATACCATAATAATTATAAAATAGTAATACATATATAAGATATTACTAGAATCCACAACTGTCAATTTTTAGAGTAGCATATTATTATTATTATTATTATTATTATTATTATTATTAACATAAATTACAAATAGAATATAGGCATAAAATTGCTTGTATTTACGATAGATTAAAGAAATACTTCTTTTAGCTATGGCTTTAATAATAAAACAGTGTCTGTTTAAAATAATATATTCATTATTTTGCATGTTTAAAATACATTTAGACTAGGTAGTGATAACAAAGTCATTTAGTGTATCCTATCTACTTAACTGCGTTACGGTATTATACATTATTGTATTGTTCAGTTGCCGGCCGGCCAAATCGTTGCGAGCACTTCAAGCGGCTGACCCACGTGTCTCCACAAATTCTCTTTCTATTGGAATTGTGCAAATCACAGGCTATATTTGAATTCACGACACGAGCGCGCAAGACGACCACATTTTTAAGTTCTTTTAGGGTAAATCCAAGCGGCATCATATTTACCGCGATCAAATACGCGAAATTCCTAAAACATAACTCACCGTTTTTCGTAATCTACTTGGACAATCACAGTGTTTTTCAGAACTTATTATAAAAACATTAAAATACATTAAGATATTATTAAAATTCCCAGATTGCAATTGGGTTTCTTTGAAAAAATTATTTTCTAATGAAAGAATTATAATGAGATTTTTAATGCAGGCATATTTTCACTCTTGTAAAAGTTCTATCCTAAAGTTGGGTAGTATAAGTATTATATGGAATGATCATCATAAACTGAATTTTATTTTGATATAAGGCTGCATATTCTAACAAGAAAATAAGGTTATCAAACCAGTTCAAACAATTTAAAATATTGGGTTAATTACTATAAAAATGAAGTCACTAATATCAAAAAGTGATACTAGCCCGAAAATTGGTGTGGCAGGGAAACAAAGAGAAAACAAAATTATTAACTTTCAGACGTCCTAGCATGTCTAAATAGAATCAGCCATGGTCGCTTATAATAGGTAATGATCGGCCACAATCGTCAATAGGTGCAAAGAGGTTTGGATATTATCGGTCTCAAACTAGTTCAAACCTGTTAAAATAGGGGGTGGTTTACGTCAACGATAAAATTTGTAATAAAACATTGATACCCCCACAAAAACTAGTTTGGTAGGAAGAAAGAAAGAAGAAAAGGGGAATAAAATGCACACCCTACAAGGAAATGCGGAGGTTAATTACTGCTATGGGGTCAGGATGTTGGGTTACCATATTATATTTCCCACATTACTGTAAGGTAAATGAGAATATTTAGAAATTTCAAAGTGTCCGTACATATTCAAACATGTCGATTAATCAATAACCTATCAATCACAAGTTCATACATCAATCAATCTTGTCAAGACCTGCCGATACCTGTCCAGACCCCTCGAAACACATCCAAATCTGTCCATGGTGGCCGTCATACTCACAAAGTGCACCGGAAGTAATTTACGTTCACTACTACAGTGTATTGAAAACTTATTACAATGTTAGTTTCCCTTCTGGTGAAAAGGGGCTGAAAGAGCATGTTACACCAATCTGTGTTTACAATTGTTTTACCATTGTAAAGTACTATGAAGTTAAGTTACCTGCTGTAACGCCAATTTGCGTGGCGCCCCTGGTAACGGGGTCTTGCAACTTCTCTGGTGCACCTCAAGACGGTCCGGTGCAAAAGTCCTTCCACAATTCTCACACGGGACAAGGCTAGCCTACCACAGACACACACACACAAATGAGGCACTAAATAACGATGGAGCTTGAAGATTTTTTCCGACTTTGTTAGAATAATATAAAGATTTTTTTTTGTAAATGGGACATGGGATTCTTGGAGCCATGTCATAAACTACAATTAAACAGTATCCTATTTGAATTCAAAAACAGGAAGGAAAGGCTTCAAAATTATTTTTATATGTATCATTTTGCCAGAAGGATCTATTTAAAACTGTCATTAAATTAAGTACTCGTAACTAATAAATAATTTACGTATTTAAGAAAATGGATCAGAATTTGTGTGGAGATAATTTGGGAACACCACAATACAAACCCAATGTGGAAAGCTACCCTGGTGCAATCTGCTGTAATTCGAACCTTATCCAACCTCCAGAGTCCCAGCTGAGCATGTCATTCAAATATTGATGATAGTAATATAGCTATGTTAGGGTTTGACTTCGGAAATATAAAGGGACAAACATAGAATATGTGCGATTAGAATTTTAAAAAATATATAGAAAGTAAACAAAAACTTGCACTTTCATTAGTGTTAAATCTATAAATTAAAGAAAAATCAACATAATCTAATAGTTATACCATTATGTTTATAAAAATAAGTAAAGTAAGGTATTTTAAGTACACAAAAACTTGATTTTACATGTGCAAGTTTTGTTGTTTGTGTATGTTTTGTTAGTTTAAATTAAAAACTTAAACTTGATGTTAACTTTTTAATTCACCTTTCTCAACAATAATTTGTTAATGATATCTGGATTTCTTAAGCTACTGTAACAATTTTTTTAAATTTTGATACAAAACGTGGAGAGTATTCAATCAAGAGCTGCTGTAGATAGTTTCCAAATAAATCTCAACACATGTTTGCTAAATTGACCCAAGTTTATCAGCAAATCAATAAAGCAACACAAATTAATCGATGTTATGTATCAATAAATTATTTTACTTTGATTTTATCCTCAAAACTAAGATGACTAGTCATTTTACTAAAACATGTTTAATTTCAAAGAGTTTATTAAATTCTCAAAACTAAAAAATGTATTAAACAGAACCAAATTTATTGATATTATAGTATTTATCAAAACATTATGTTTCATAGTTAAGTTGTTGGCTATCCTCTCTCAGCCCGAAGTGTGCCTATTTAGGGAGGGCGATAGGGAAATCGAACGAAACTAGTTTGTAGATGTTTATTCGCCTTCCAAAGTAGAGCCCAATGGATAATTTTACAAATAATATAGCCTTTGTAGCGACCCAACATGCATCGAGTACCTGAGATGATTCCCACGCGAACTGGTTCCATTGGTCTACACTGAGAGGGTGGGAGGGTCGTACGACCTCTGGTCGTCTCAGGTGGACAGGGAGCTCCTCATTATTTCGCTGCCATCTCTGAAACATACAAACAGGGTGGGAAATGATCGAAAGCATCAACAGCTTGCCCATTATAATATAATAAAAAATATTAAATATACAATAAGCTGAAGCTAGAAAATACTAAAATAGGTCGGTGCAAAGGTTCTGCTTACTATTTACAATAAAATCACAAGAGATTTTGAAAGTCAAATTAGATTATTTAACATGACCATAACCTATCAAATATTTTAAGTTTTATTCGGGTTTTGGTGGTTACAAGTTATGTTGTACTGTCCTAATATGTTATTTATCCAAATAAGTAATGTAATCAGGGGAGAATTTGTGACTGGTGTGGTTAAATTGTGACAAAGACTCAATTTTCATTATTTTCAAATCATGAGCACTGACAATTTGCGAAAAAGCGCAAATACATAGAATAGCAGTTTTTCTGTACTATACTGCTACCTAGTGGCCATTTTCATAACTTTTATTAACTGGCATGTGACTGCCAGCCATCTTGAATCTATAGCTTGTATTTACAGTTTTGTTGTATGTTCTGGTTAATTTCTATTGTGTAGACCGACTGAAATTAGAACCGCCGAAACAAGGTAATTTATTTTGAAGCTTACTATGTTACTGTGCCAAGCTAATGGACATTAACTCTCACAATCATGTGACTTTTGGAACTTTCAAGAGATCGGCTATGTTTCATGAATTACCCTACTCATTGGTCTTCCCTTGACCTAAATGTGTATTTGAGTGTGTTTCAAGGTCATCGCCTATAATGCTCAATTTGTTCAAATGCAGTAACTAACCACCTCGATAAATTGTAATGTTGGGGCTTCACTCGCTTCATATTGCCTCTCTTTCTTTGCTCTCATTGCGCATGCGCTTACCCCCTTGATGCCCACTCTGACCTGGGATGTAGCTGTAAGACCTGATTTATTGACACCTGTTCTCCCCTTCCTTTTTCATTCTCAATCTGTAAGTTGATTTAATATATCACTCGGACAGAAAAAGACACACAACTTCTAATAATTTTCGACTGATCGGGTCTCTGACTGCACCTTCTCTACTGCAGCAGTCAATCTGGGAATACCCTTACCGGAATGGACATTGGTGCAGTCAACGCAGGGGCTACCTGGAGGTAGCTCCCCGCCACACCTAGATCATCAACACCTTCATAGTCTACCGCTAGTGCACTAGAAGTTCTCTCGCAGCTGATTTCTACGTTCAAGTTGGCTCATTCACAGACTCTTTGGTAGCCAGACTGGCTAATTTCTGTCTGCGTACGATTTGTTCTGTTATTCGCCGAGAAGTGTATCTGTTACTATGTAATTACAATTGTATAGTGACGAGTAATGTGAAGGTTGGGGGTCATGAATCGCTTGTTTCTTTCTAAGTCAGTCCCCTGGATAATTGATGTAATAAGTATTGAGATATTTAGGCCGATATTATAAAAGTTGCCACAAGAGTCCACTGGGCCATGATAGTTCAATGAGCAGATATAGTCTCTTGCTAACATGTACTTGTGTTGTTTATCGTGATAAGCGGCTTATCCGCACGAGTTGAGTTATGTTAGTATTATGTTTATATAAAGCCATCAATATGGCTATTTAGCTGATTAACGTTAGATTGGTTGTTTGGCAATGTTGTCTGTATTGATAGGAAGGGAACGTCATGAGTCACTAGTGAGGAGTGCTAGATATGTTTTGCGATCTAATTTGGTCTCTTGGCCGTGGCTATGTTGTCTTGTATTGTATTATCTTGGGGGTCCTGTATTTTATTACTTATTGTTGGCTCTGCCCTTGGGCGGCCTTTATGTCGCTCTTGCATGTTTATTTGAAGGTCTGTAGACGGCCTCATTATGTCGTACAATCGTTGTGGTTGGACTTGTTGGGAAGACTTGTAGACACGTTTTGTTCGTGGGTGTGGCCAGTATAGCTCTTGGCTGTAGCTATATTGCGCTAACAGGGGCTAAATACCTCCTGTATTATAGGGACTAGGTTAGCACCTTCTCATTGTGACTATGACGTTAACGCACTATGGGTTGCAATAGATAGAGCTTCTTAAGAACCTAAGTGAACACAAGCTAAAGGGTTAGTGGTCATGTGCACTGGGGCACCGACATTTAATAGTACGAACTCTTCCTTGATGTTAGTTCAAAGGACTTATTTAAATGCTTTTAATTATAGACCCACCACTGTCCAGTTTGTTGCAATTGACGAGTCGTAGGGATTGTCTTCTCAGGAATCTTTAGGATCCTGGATATATATCCCTAAACTGTAATTTCCTTTAGTTAACTACTTTTGGCTCATTTGCCTGTACTCACGGGGCACATAATACAGAACGTTTTGTTTTCAGTTTATTAAGTATTATTTTTACCTACTTGATGTGATTCTACACTCTACAACAAAAATATATTTATTACTCTTTATGCGTTTGTTACCTCCTTTAATCCTTTTGGGAGGGTATAATACAAACAAATTGATATTAAGATTTTGACGTTTGGACGTGTTTTCTTGATATTTTCGTAAACTTGAGGGATGACTCTGGGACATTTTCGTCTTGTTACAATGCCACCCCATAGTAGTATTTCTCGATAATAGCCTATTTTTTTTGTTTTTTAGCCTTGACATAGTTTTATAAAGAGGCCAAGGACGTATAAAAAACGTCTGGGGGCCCACCCATACAGAAATTACTTGGATTATCACCTTGAAGAGGCTGTAAATTTGAATATAATGAAGAAATTGTCACTCACAAAGGCCTCACAGAAGTATGATAAAATGATATTTTTACCCATACATGCGGTTGCTATTGTGACAAAGCGTTCTGGTTTCAGCAGGTATTTAAATATTTATTTATATGTACAAAATTCACAGAAATAAGCTTTGGATATATACAAAACAGGAAATAACATCAACCAGATGTTTTGGTGGACAGGTGGTGTTCAACAAGGAGGAGCAAGCCCGTTTCGTCACTAATTCCATTTCCATGTCAACGTTCGTGTTCCCTTTGACACCATTCGAGCTTAGGTGTGTTGGCAAATCCTACTTTGACAGAATTGGGGAAGAAGTCCCCTGGTTAAGGAATGATTTCCCAGGACGTGATTAGGGGATTCATTCATGAAGAGGCATAAAACTGAATTGTTTCTACGCACTGAAAACAATATCTCCTATTCCCGGGCTGCAAATGATTATTTATTTAATCATATGAGTATTTAGCTAACACGTTAATTTCGTGTTGAGTTTGACTGCGAGGATGGGGGGGATTGATGTGCGAATCTCTGTCGGGTGAACAGAGTATGGTTTTCCACTTTCCATTTACGCAAATGTAGATTCAACCTCCCTAATTCCTAATCCATTAGCGTAATTTGTACTTAACCGTATAACACTAACGTGTAGTAAGACTCAGTTCCAAATACCGATAAGCTTAACTTTGTGGCTATTAGCAGGGAGGTAGGGGGAGAGGATTGAATCCAGGTCGATCATATCACTTCTGGTTACTCGCTCAGCCTTCACACAAGTGCAGGTACATTTTATATATTCCTCAGCCATTACAAATATACTGTTAGTCCTGACAGGAGGTTGAAAAATAAAAGGCTTCTACATACGTACATGCTGATGACTGTTTCAGCGTTATATCTTTAAAAGCAAAATACATTTACACTGAGGATCCTATCTTGACTCTTCGTTACGACAGAGGTAGACCGCATACTTAAGGATGTTTTTATTTGTACGCAATACTCCCGCTTTGGAGAAAGGGTTGTGATGTGGATTTTAATCTCTCGACATGATTTAATATACATTGTCAGCCAAAGAACATAGAATCCAGTGGAGTGGAAGCTAGCTCGTGGTTCACATGTTTAATATAACTACAAAATTATATAATCTGGTTGTGTCTTTTTAAAGTTGGTTTTATGGCTTGGTCAGACATGAATTATTCTTCGTGGTTATTAGCAAGGAGGTATAAGCCATTTGATTAATCAACATATTTTATATCTAAACACTTCTCCTGTGTTTTCTAAAATTAGGCCTCTTATTAACCATAGTTCAATTTGGTTTACTGATAAATTAAAATGACTAGGAATGCATTTCTGTATACTGCATAGATGGTCGCACGGTCTAAGGCGTCACTATAATGTTATAATAGACGGCCGATGACAGGGTGATTGAGGTTTGATTCCCGCTTCAGAGTACTGATATTGATTTTCTAACTCCAAGCAAATGCGGGTACACATTATATCTAGAATACTTATATCAAACGGAAAATCTGGTTGACCAGCAATACTCTTTTTGATTTTGATTTTTTTAACTCTCGCAAATGTGGGGTGCACTCGGAAGGAAGTATATGATTGGACGACCGTTCTAACAGACATTAGCGTTGCTAACCCCGCGAAAGATATCGAGGGTCAAATCCTGGTGGGCGCGCTGTTTAAATGTCAGGCCCATCTTATTCTGTCGGGGGGATGTTGGAATGGAATCCCTACCAGGTAAACTGTTAGTAGTTCTTCTTTCACGTAAACGCTGGATTACTTTCTTATTCCTGTCTACCACATTATCTTCGTACACCACCACCACCAACACCACCATGTCGGCATGCCTGATACCTACATCCTCGCATGTTGACGGATGATACCAAACAACAAATTTTATTAGTATTTTATGAGGGGATAGCGGCCTCTAATTGAGGAATATAAATCATTGTAAGGTTTCCGAGACCCCTGATTGTGCATAATCAGTGCTGTGTAAATGGGCTCTAGTTGCGACATAACCAGGAAAACCCATTGCCACATAAATGGGGAAGGGGGAGGTTACCGACATCATCCTACTCGTGATTTATTCCTGTCTCGACTTGTCTTGTCGAGCCTCCAAACTGGCACCAGGTATGATCAATCAGGTAAAACCCATTACCACATATAAGGGGAGTGTTTCTAGGGTCAATGACTTCATGTACTAGCTCACGGTTTCAAGGTCATGATTTATTCCTGTCTCAACTTGTCTTGTCAAGCCATCAAACTGGCGCCAGGTATGAGTCAACAGGGAAAATCAAGGGGGAGTGTTGCGACATCACACACAATGATGACGTCACACAGATCGAGGCGACTTGTCTTGTAGAGCCACAAAACTGGTGCCAGGGTTGTGATGACGTCATCGGGAAGCCCATTGCCACATATAAGGAGAAAAGGGGTGTGTTTCTAGGGTCAATGATATCATGTACTAGTTCACGGTTTCAAGGTCACGATCTATTCTGGTCTCAACACGTCGAGCCAACAAACTGGTACCATGTATGAGTGCTCAGGGAAAAATCCAATGCCACATAGGGGGGAGTATAGGATCACGTGATCTAGCCAGCCAATCACAGTGCTGTTTCCATACGCCCACCTCACTACTGATCTCTACCTGGCACATGTTTGAAAATTTAATACAATTAGAAGCTATTTTTTGCAAGTCTTTCAGCTTTAATTTCAAGAATATTAGTTAGGTATGAATTATAACTAGAGAGAGGCTAATTTATTCCCCCAGAGTCAATGACATCCCCCTAGACCCCACTACCAGTTTCACTATCACTAATTTGGAGTGGTCCTTACCTCAATTTTATAAATTAGAATCTTTGAAATGTTATTTAGAGTAGTCCTCTCTCCTAATATTTTTTTAAAAATTGTAATACTCCTAAGAGCTATTTTAAGTAATACTCCTTTGGGAAATTTTTGAAATTTGGATGCCTCTAGAGTTTAGAAGCTATTTTAAATTGACCTCACCCTGTTTTTTGGTTTTGTTTTTTATTTCAATTTCAGTTTCCTGTAAGCTATTTTAAGAGATCCTACCCCAGATATTTTTTGAAATTTGAATGCTGCTATAAGCTATTTAGATTGCTCCTCGCCTGAGTTTTACAACAGTTAAATGCCTATAGAAGCTATTATAAGTGGTCTTAACCCGCTGATATTTTGAAAATTGGATCTTCTTAGAAGTTATTTGAAATTGTTATCGTCTGGATATATTTTATAAATTCTTTTAGCAGATATTTAAAGCTCTTTTCTACTGCAAAATATTTGAAAGCCAAGAGCTTTCAAACACAATTTTTAGTGCTCCATTCGTGAAGATTCTTCAGCATTACATTCATATAGAATATATTGAAAATTGTCCCCCACTATTTTTTTTTAAATTTGGATGGATCTAGAACATACATGTCAAACTTGCGGTCCGATTCATTATTCTGTGCAGCCCACGGACCTTTTTTTGAATCAACATACAATGTGACCCATTTCGTCTTTTTATAGACAGTAATAGGAATACAATATTTGAGATTATGACATTTGGAATTTGGTCATTATTTGATGAACTATGTTAAGTAGGATTGGTGTAACAAATTTTATTCATTACTCACTAACGATAGATTCCTAAAAATGGTTAAATTTGCGCATCAAGTATGTATAATATTTGTCAGCACACAAGTGTGTTTTCGCTTATGAAAAGAAATAAACACCCGAACGATCATATTTATCGATACACACCTGTCATCTTTTTTTTAAACTTGACTTCAACAAGGGATCTAAAGCCACTCATATCTTGGTGAAAATATAAAAATTCATTTTTTAGGGAGGGGTGGGGGGGGGGGAGAAATAAGGTCAGTATTAACATTTTGAGTAAACTTCATTTTATATTTGCTATAGTAAGGATTTTTAGTTGAGATTTTCCCATTTAAGATGCTGACAATATTTACCTATCTCTGTAGCATTGGGCCACAAGAAAGAAACAAGAAACTCGGTACTCACCCCATCACACTTCTCCACAAGTCCAACACGCACCATCGACATAATTGAGACTGATCGCCTGTTGTTGTAAAAATAGAAACAAACAACTTGAGCTGCAAAGAGCTCTAGTGGCAAAGACATTTCACTTGTGTAGCATCGGATGGGTTATGACAGACACTAAACAACCATAAATGGACAAGACTTACCCCGTTTGCTTGCTGACTGGGGCTGCGTGGAAGAACGACACAAAACCACCAGACGCACCTTCACGGAACCGGGAAAATAGTACACTGTTAGCAAANGGCCTTCCCGAAGCTAAATCGGCATGCGCTATGTTATGTTCCTTTATGATCTCGAATGTTATTTCCTCCTTTTTTCCCATCTTCCCCTCTTCTGTGCTTTATGGTATATATTCTGGCGCCTGTGCCTACGAACTTTACAATTGGGCCTGAGTCGTATCAGGGATAGGATAAGCTCCGGCTCTCATCAACGTAAAATGTAAGAACTAAATTCTGATAGGCAAATGTTTAATGTTTGAATTTAGATTATTCTTGTTGTCTTTTGCAACATGCCATTTCTAATGGACAAATATTTAATATTTGGATGTAGGTTTTCTTGTTGTTATTTTGCAACATACTAGTTCCAATAGGCTAATATTTAATGTTTGAATTTAGATTATTCTCGTTATTTTGCAACATACTAGTCCTGATAAGCGAATATTTAATGTTTGAATTTATATTATTCTTGTTGTTATTTTGCAACATGCCAGTTCTAAAGAGGCGAATATTTAGTGTTTGAATATGGAATATCTTGTTGTTAGTTGCTACTAAGAACGGCGCCCTGGCTAATAGATTTAGGATTAACTACGTTTGTTAAATTTTCTGTTGCAATGCCGTCTGGCTATGTTCATAATTTTTAATGAGTCTCATTTACATTTATATGTTTATCAAGATCTTATGTTAACATTTTAATTATCTGATGAATATTTAACCTCAGACTCTATAACATTGGCTTATGTTCATGGTTGTTTATGAATTTCATCTATATTTTTATACATCTTCACAACAACAATGTAAACATTGAATAGAACTGTTAAATATCTAATTGAGTGATAGCTAATAAATATCGACTTAAAATGACTTATGCTATTTCTTTTTAATTTGATATGCCCCTCCATACCCTAGGTATCTGATCTGATAGTTTTCTATGGTTTATTGTGAACTAATAGGCAGGTGGCAGTCTCCTACTGCTTTATTGAAGTAGACGGCCCCTTTTGGTAAACTCAGCAACAGGTGTGAGAGTTGCGAGCTTCGGTATTGGAATGTTTTGGGTAAAACATTCAATTCCTTGAACTCCACAGCACTCGCTCCTATTGTACCCGTTTTTTTGTATTGCCTTTGGTATTGTTTGAGCATCCTCCCCTTTAGGATGCTACACTTGTATACAATTTAGGATGACCTCGAAACGCCGAGAAGTGTGTAGAAGCTTTGGTCATGCGCATATTTTGTTCCTGAATGTTCCATTTCTTTGCCCCACCCCTTTTCCCGCCATCCTATGTCTCTGGGTTGTGTTGTATATTTAGTGGCGGCAGGGTAATCTGTCGTCACTCTGGGACTTTATTGTATTTGAGGGAAGGAAAAGCTCCGGCTTAAGATTTGTTAAATGTAAGATCTAAATATCTTGATATTCTAGTAAAAAATTGGGATCTTTATAAAACGTTAAATTTAACTTGATTCTCCGAAAGATTGTTTTTCTATGATGTCGTTAAGATTTAGCTTGTTATTATGCATTGAAAAGGTTCTAATGAATATTTTATGGCTTTGACATTGCTAGCGTTAGTTGTTAATGGGATATAGGCTAATTGTTTTGAAGACTTCTTGTGGACTAATTGTGAATAACTTACGAGATGTATTTACTTTTAAATGATTAGTGAGGATAATATTTTCACGATAATTATTACGTCGGAGAAATATGATTCCAAGTCGTGATCTACAGATAATGTTATTACAGGGCTAATGCCTCATTTTTTAAATTGTATTCTTTAATGCTGGCACCAAATATATATAAATTGTCATTCTCTTTTTTTGAAACTTCGCCTGCTACCAGATTATTAAAATAACGGCTTGTAAATTTTAATGATTATCTTAGTCAATTTTTTTTCTTATTTATATTCTCTTATGAAATTAATGTCTTATTAAATAAATATCAAGTTGAAGCCACTTCATGATTTATTTAGTTGATTTGGTTTACCATATCCCTTAGGTTGTGTAACCTTTAATTATTCTTTTTACTTTAATTCTGAGAGGGATATCTTTTAACGATTTCTATGAGGTTAACCATCCACATATCATCTTCCGCTACTGGTGTGAGTGGCGAGATCTGAGTTTAGAATCTTCAACTCGGGTATTCAAAGCACATAACTCCAATCGCTCACTCCTATTTCCCCTTTATTTCCCCCCCCCCCTCCCCATTTTACTTGTGTTATTCGGACCTCCAGTTGGTTCCTTATTGTTGCTAAGGAGGGTTCGTATAAAATGCAGCCCCTTATTATTTAAAATGCCCAATGCAGCAAAACTCAGCAGGGAATCACGAGTGTTAATCGCTTTCCTTGATTCCAGATTCCAGACTCCTATCTGTGACTGGTACGAAGACGTTGGCGATGTTCACTCGTCTCAGACCGGGTCTCCTGCAGGAGTTGTCAAGTGGTCAGGTGAGACACCTGGGCGTGACACTGGACCACTGCTGTAGCTGGAGCTCGAACCTGAGTGTGTCTGCGAGGGGAGCCATGCTAGGACTCTCTCCCAGAGCCCGAGCCCATGTCCTGCGAGACTTGTCTGGCCTCTAACCCCTGGACGTGACACTGGACCACTGCTGTAGCTGGAGCTCGGACCTGAGTGTGTCTGTGAGGGGAGCCATGCTAGGACTCTCTCCCAGAGCCCGAGCCCATGTCCTGCTAGACCTATCTGGCCTCTAACCCCTGGACGTGATCATCCGCGGGCTGGCAGTGAGATTCTTTTCGGCGATTACGACGCCTCAGTTCTTGTTCGCAGATGTATCAGAGACGGCGTAGGGGACCCCCCGACCCAGGAGGTAGTCTGTGGAACCAACGCTCCTAAGACAGTCCGAGGCCGGATCCACTTCGCTGGACCTCTCGGTTGGCGTTGAATCTAGGTGGTCAGACTGTTCGTGTCTGTCCTGTGTTGTCGCAGACGTCCTCGTGTCATCAGTCACGTGAGGGGGCAGGTGGCCCCACGTGTGCGTTCCATTCCGGCTCTTAGCACTATTTTCTCTTCAATCGAGTACCCCCTCCCTCCATTCTGTTGTGTCCCTGAGAGTCTTTCTTTCCTCTGTGTGGGCGATGGGGAGGTTTTCCCCTCCACTATCCTAAGCTCGTAATATTTCGGCCCGTTAAGATCCGGTGTTGGTAGTTTATTGTTTATGTTATTGCTTGAAGTTATATAAACAAACAAATAAGATCCTCTAAAAGGTAACACCAAACATAATAACAGTAATTACTGATCGGAAGACACACTCAGAGACAAGAATCTGGAAGCTCTGAGAAAGAGAAGATTGGCGTGACTTCAAATCTTAAAACTAAAAGATTCAAACCCTGAGGTAGATTTCCTTGCCGAGTATGTCTTAGAAAATAGAGAAGGACAAATTGGTGAGCGGGAAAGCCGTGAATATAATGTTTACTTAGTTTGCTGCCGGAAGTTTAAACCACGAGCGCGCCCGATGGTGGGAATGTTTTGTCCTCTAGTACACTCTCGCAGTCAGACAGGTTTGTCTGGACTCAGCCTCGCTCCTGGGGATGAAGAGTTACAACCAAGGTCTGTCCTGTCACCAAGGTTTGTTCTGAGACCAAGGTTTGTTCTGTGACCAAGGTTTGTTCTGTGACCAAGGTTTGTTCTGAGACCAAGGTCTGTTCTGTCACCAAGGTTTGTTCTGTCACCAAGGTCTGTCCTGTCACCAAGGTTTGTTCTGAGACCAAGGTTTGTTCTGTGACCAAGGTCTGTTCTGTGACCAAGGTCTGTTCTATGACCAAGGTTTGTTCTGTCACCAAGGTTTGTTCTGTCACCAAGGTTTGTTCTGTCACCAAGGTTTGTTCTGTCACCAAGGTCTGTTCTGTCACCAAGGTTTGTTCTGTCACCAAGGTTTGTTCTGTCACCAAGGTCTGTTCTGTGACCAAGGTTTGTTCTGTCACCAAGGTTTGTTCTGTCACCAAGGTCTGTCCTGTCACCAAGGTTTGTTCTGAGACCAAGGTTTGTTCTGAGACCAAGGTTTGTTCTGAGATCAAGGTTTGTTCTGTGACCAAGGTTTGTTCTGTCACCAAGGTTTGTCCTGTGACCAAGGTTTGTTCTGAGACCAAGGTCTGTCCTGTGACCAAGGTTTGTTCTGAGACCAAGGTTTGTCCTGAGACCAAGGTTTGTCCTGTGACCAAGGTTTGTTCTGTGACCAAGGTTTGTCCTGTGATCAAGGTTTGTCCTGTGACCAAGGTCTGTCCTGTGACCAAGGTTTGTTCTGAGACCAAGGTTTGTCCTGAGACCAAGGTTTGTTCTGTGACCAAGGTTTGTCCTGAGACCAAGGTTTGTCCTGTGACCAAGGTTTGTCCTGTGACCAAGGTTTGTCCTGTGACCAAGGTTTGTCCTGTGACCAAGGTTTGTTCTGTCACCAAGGTTTGTTCTGTCACCAAGGTCTGTTCTGTCACCAAGGTTTGTTCTGTGACCAAGGTTTGTCCTGTGACCAAGGAACCACCCCCACCTGTTCTTCAATCAATACTTCTCCTTTACCCCTGTCCAGCACTCAACAATATAGAATTGAAACCAAACTATTTCATTGTTATCAGTTAAATGATGATAGCTGATTCTAGCACCGTGTCTTAGTACGCTTTCGGGTTGTACGAGTACTAATCACGCTAATGGGTTAGGACTTAGGAAGGCTGATTTGAGAGGAAACACACCCACATTTGTGTGAAGGGAGAGTGGAAAACCATTTAGCACCCAACCGAGATTTGAACCTTTATCTCCCCGTCCTCGTCACACGAAACTAGCACATTAGCTAACTAAGCCCCCGAGTTGGGTCCGCAATCCCTGTAACCATCATAATTATGATCCAGATTTTAATCTTACACTTAATGCTATCAATATCCTTTCCGGGACTCGGGCTGATTCGTGTAAGTTGGTATCCTTTTTATTTATAGGTGGAGCTACGAGCTGTTGGAGCTCTTCAGAACTTTCCCCGCTCATCCTACACGTTTGTTGGAACTTACAGGTCCCCTGAAGTTACTCGCCACAAGATACCAGTCGACCTTTACCTACCACTTGGTGCTGGTTTTCCTGATGGACCGGATCATCCCTCGTCAGCAATCATATCCATGATACCATATATATATAGGACATATGCTTCAATCAATTCAACATAAATTCGTCGTAGTGAAATTGTAACATACTTTCTCCCATTTGGTGAGAGTTACACTTAATTTTCTCACTAGCCTTTCATTAAATACTTTTTAAAATTTGAATATAATACGCAAAAAATGAATTTACAAATGAATTTACAAATTTTCTAACGCTTGTAATATAATTAGTTAATTACCTATCTTTATAGATTACACAATCCCATTTAGCTAACTTTAGAGGGAACTTACCATTGTTTCTGGTAAACTAGCACAAAGTTGATGTAAGGCAGGAAGAAGGAGAGTTTCATAGGAATATGTGATTGCGTGCCAAGAGTATCGATTGTTGTGTTCCGACATTAATGAACCCTTGAAGGCAGGTGGTGATTTCTGCGGCTATCCTGGAGTGGATTATAGTAGGCTATAGTAGGCTATAGTAGATTATAGTAGATTATATCAGGCTATAGTAGGCTATAGCAGGCTATAGTAGGCTATAGTAGGCTATAGTAGGCTATAGTAGGTTATAGTAGGCTATAGTAGGCTATAGTAGGTTATAGTAGGTTATAGTAGGTTATAGTAGATTATAGTAGATTATATCAGGCTATAGTAGGCTATAGCAGGCTATAGTAGGCTATAGTAGGCTATAGTAGGCTATAGTAGGTTATAGTAGGCTATAGTAGGCTATAGTAGGCTATAGTAGGCTATAGTAGGCTATAGTAGGTTATAGTAGGCTATAGTAGTCTATAGCAGACTACAGTAGGCTATAGTAGGCTATAGTAGGCTATAGTAGGCTATAGTTGGCTATAGTAGGCTATAGTAGGTTATAGTAGGCTATAGTTGGCTATAGTAGGATATAGTTGGTTATAGTAGGCTATAGTAGGTTATAGTAGGCTATAGTTGGCTATAGTAGGATATAGTAGGCTATAGTAGTCTCTAGTAGCTTATAGTAGGCTATAGTTGGCTATAGTAGGCTATAGTTGGCTATAGTAAATTATAGTAGGCTATAGTAGGTTATAGTAGGTTATAGTAGGCTATAGTAGGCTATAGTTGGCTATAGTAGGCTATAGTAGGCTATAGTAGGTTATAGTAGGCTATAGCTGGCTATAGTAGGATATAGTAGGCTATAGTTGGCTATAGTAGGCTATAGTAGGCCTTAGTAGGCTATAGTTGGCTATAGTAGGCTATAGTAGGTTATAGTAGGTTATAGTAGGTTATAGTAGGTTATAGTAGGCTATAGTTGGTTATAGTAGGATATAGTAGGCTATAGTAAACAATAGTAGGTTATAGTAGGCTATAGTTGGCTATAGTAGGCTATAGTAGGCTATAGTAGGCTATAGTAGGTTATAGTAGGCTATAGTAGGTTATAGTAGGCTATAGTAGGCTATAGTAGGCTATAGTAGGCTATAGTTGGCTATAGTAGGCTATAGTAGGCTATAGTAGGTTATAGTAGGCTATAGCAGGCTATAGTAGGTTATTGTAGACTATAGTAGGCTAAAGTAGGTTATAGTAGGCTATAGTATGTTATAGTAGGCTATAGTAGGTTATACTAGGCTATAGTTAGCTATAGTAGGTTATAGTAGGCAATAGTTGGCTATAGTAGGTTATAGTAGGTTATAGTGTGCTATAGTAGGCTATAGTAGGTTATAGTAGGTTATATTAGGCTATAGCAGGCTATAGTAGGCTATAGTTGGCTATAGTAGGTTATAGTAGGCTATAGCAGGCTATAGTAGGTTATAGTTGGCTATAGTAGGTTTTAGTAGGTTATAGTAGGTTATAGTAGGCTATAGTTGGCTATAGTAGGTTATAGCAGGCTATAGTAGGTTATAGTAGGCTATAGTAGGCTATAGTAGGTTATAGTAGGCTATAGTAGGCTACAGTAGGCTATAGTAGGTTATAGTAGGTTATAGTAGGTTATAGTAGGCTATAATAGGCTACAGAAGGCTATAGTAGGTTATAGTAGGTTATAGTAGGTTATAGTAGGCTATAGTAGGTTATAGTAGGCTTAGTAGGCTATAGTAGGTTACAGCAGGCTATAGTAGGTTATAGTAAGTAATAGTAGGTTATAGTAGGTTATAGTAGGTTATAGTAGGCTATAGTAGGCTACAATAGGCTATAGTAGGTTATAGTAGGTTATAGTAGGTTATAGTAGGCTATAGTAGGCTACAGTAGGCTACAGTAGGCTATAGTTGGCTATAGTAGGCTACAGTAGGTTATAGTAGGTTATAGTAGGCTATAGTAAGCTACAGTAGGTTATAGTAGGCTATCGTAGGTTATAGTAGGCTATAGTAGGTTATAGTAGGTTACAGTAGGCTACAGTAGGCTATAGTAGGCTATAGTAGGCTACAGTAGGTTATAGTAGGCTATAGTAGGTTATAGTAGACTATAGTAGGTTATAGTAGGTTATAGTAGGTTACAGTAGGCTACAGTAGGCTACAGTAGGCTATAGTAGGCTATAGTAGGCTACAGTAGGTTATAGTAGGCTATAGTAGGCTACAGTAGGTTATAGTAGGCTATAGTAGGTTATAGTAGGCTATAGTAGGCTATAGTAGGTTATAGTAGGTTATAGTAGGCTACAGTAGGTTATAGTAGGCTATAGTAGGTTATAGTAGGCTATAGTAGGTTATAGTAGGTTATAGTAGTTTACAGTAGGCTATAGTAGGCTACAGTAGGCTATAGTAGGCTACAGTAGGCTATAGTAGGCTACAGTAGGTTATAGTAGGCTATAGTAGGCTATAGTAGGCTATAGTAGGCTATAGTAGGTTATAGTAGGCTATAGTAGGCTATAGTAGGTTATAGTAGGCTATAGTAGGTTATAGTGTGCTATAGTAGGTTTTAGTAGGTTATAGTAGGTTATAGTAGGTTATAGTAGGCTATAGTAGGTTATAGTAGGCTATAGTAGGCTACAGTACGTTATAGTAGGCTATAGTAGGTTAAGTGTTCTATAGTAGGTTTTAGTAGGTTATAGTAGGTTATAGTAGGTTATAGTAGGCTATAGTAGGTTATAGTAGGCTATAGTAGGCTACAGTTGGCTATAGTAGGTTATAGTAGGTTAAGTGTGCTATAGTAGGTTTTAGTAGGTTATAGTAGGTTATAGTAGGTTATAGTAGGCTCTAGTAGGTTATAGTAGGCTATAGTAGGCTACAGTAGGTTATAGTAGGCTATAGTAGGTTAAGTGTGCTATAGTAGGTTTTAGTAGG
>CABFVX010001951.1:34991-133856 GCA_902151425.1 Timema shepardi | reverse complement strand
GTGAATGTGAGGAATGCCAGGTCTCCACCGTGGTTCGGATTCTACGTTAAACTGTAGGTCCTTCATTTCATCTCACAATCACCCTATCACTACACATTAGCGTAAGTGCGTATAACCCGAACGGGAGGTAAGACGTGGTGCTAATAATAATAATAATAATAACATTGAGTATATATATACTCAGATCGTCAGATCATTTTGTCAATATTACACGAAGAACACCCCGGAATGTGTAAGATGACGGCGTTATCCCTAGGGTAGGTGTGGGGGCCAGTAATTGACCCGCAGATCGAATAAATGTGCAAGAAATGTTCCAATTGTCATGAGACTCGAGATGCTCCGAGAGTACCGTAGCAACAGTGGAGCTAGCCACTAAGAAGATGGCAGAGAGTTCATGTTGATTTCACAAAATTTGAGGAAACAGAATACTTAGTGTTGGTCGACGCTCATTCGAAATGGACAGAGGTGTTCTCCATGTCTACTACAACGATATCGCAAATAATAGCGAAACTAAGGACATGCTTTGCAGCTTATGGTATGCTGGAGAAGCTAGTGTCTGATGGAGGTCCACAGTTGGTTTAAGAAGAAAGGGAAGATTTTCTTCGAGGAAATAGGGTGGTGCACATGATATCACCACCTTATCATCCAGCATCTACAACATCTGTAGTATTTACAAATATTGATTACAAGGAACAAAAAATGATAATATTTTACAAGTTTAACAAACCAGTTTATTAATATATAAACAAGTCAATAGGAAGTACATAGTATTACAATTGGAAACTAATCAAACCATTCATTGTTTAAACATTAGAATATGAAATTAAAATAGGATATAATTTAAATAAATATCTCAACAAAGGAGCATGAGTGGTGAAGCACCTAGGTTTACCCTATAACCTACACTTATAGGTAATAGGTGTAAATAAGAAAGCGTGTAACTCCTTAATGCAGTATATAAACTAATTTATCAAATGGGACTAATGGTAGTAACTCCACGGTAAAACAACTTAGTGGCAGTAGTCAAATGTAACTAATAATTTACTATAATTTATTTAACTCTAGCCAACTGGCTGAAACTTACAGCTACTGCTGTCAACAAAATTTTAAAGAACTAAGCCACACAAAATATAGTCCTAATTTAAAAATCTATGAGGGAGATAATTAGCTTGAGCTAATTATCCTAATTTCACTCTATTGAGAGTTAAACAGCTAGGCATTCTAATGTTATAGTGTCATAAGCTCATAGAAGCAAAACAATTATTTTACAATCAGTACTAGGTTAACTACCAGAACTACCAGGAAAACTAGATGCTACTGATACCATGGCCAAACTCTTCCTATTTAGTACTGCCTGAGCAATCAATAGTATATTTATTTTGTTACCCTACTAGCGGGATAGTTGATGCGCTTGACTATCTTCCAGCAGTTCCTCCGTCAAGTGATTATAATAGAATAGATATACGTGAAACAAGGACAAAACTATGTATACCAGTGGAACTAATCAATTTTGGAAATGGTTATCAATGTATTAAAGGGGGAGGGGGAATTATCAGACACCACTCTAGCCAACCACTAACGCTAGCCAATGCCTGATGGTATCTTCTGGAATAAAGCATCTCTCATTTACTCGTCGTCTGGCTTAGCTGTTAGAAGTGTGCGTGTTTCGTGTTCCAAGCCGAGTTGCTGAGTTCTCTTAGTCAAATGTTGATGAAAATGGGATGTCTCCCACTTGGGATGTCACAATAAGTCTATATCTGCTACACATTATTGGAACTTATTATATCTGGTAGTATCCGTTTTAACCTTTTACAGGGCTTCATTGCTTACGTGTTAAAAATTAATCACCACGTTACACATCTAACGGACAAGTGGAAATCTCGGTGAAGATAGTGAAAAAGGCGCTCTTACGAGCCTTGAAGCAGGATCGTCAGGAAGGTAGGAAAATAATTCTCCATCATAGGGCAAATAATTTTCTTTTTGCCTATAAGGATACCCCTCACACAAGTATGGATAAAACACCGGCAGAGTTAATTCTTGGAATCAGACCGAGAACTCGATTGTCAATATTGAAGCCTCATATGGTGACAAGGGTGGCGGAAAAGAAAGAAAAGGTGGAAATAAATTGGGATAGAAAGGCGGGATCACCTCGTACATTTGAAGAAAGTCAAGTAGTTTTGGTTAAAACGATTCAAGGAGAAACTAAACATGGATGCCAGGGAAAATAATTGTTCTAGCTTGACAACTTTAAAAAAAACCTTTGCTATATTGACTGTAAGTTTAACCCTCTTGCAAGAAGTTGGCTGGTACAGTGAATTGACAGAAAGGCGCGATTACACTAGTCTGAAGAATTCCACTCGAGTTCTAGCATGTCACCAGTGGAAGCTTTACTATCACTAGAATCTAAACTTTCTTCGC
This sequence comes from Timema shepardi, assembly GCA_902151425.1. NCBI lineage: Eukaryota > Metazoa > Arthropoda > Insecta > Phasmatodea > Timematidae > Timema > Timema shepardi. The sequence goes on along the minus strand of CABFVX010001951.1, from coordinate 131,438 downwards.
TAACAATCCTAAACTTTCAATTGCTTCATCTAGCAACCCATATTTTTGCCAATAACCGTCCTCAATTTTGTGAACATGGTCACAGCACTTTTTCCATTCTTTTGCAGTGTATTCTTGAAACAATTTTTCACACAACTTTTTCTGTCCTCAAGAGAATTACTTGAGAGATCTTGGGCCACTGGTCCTTTTACATTGCCCCAAACAGTTTCGATTGTATTGAGATCAGTGTGACAAAATGGCAGATGCAAAATATCATGACCTTGATCTTTTATTATCTCATCAATTTTGTATTTTCTCTCACAAAGAGATATTTTTACAAGTTGAATTGATTCTGGTTTTCTCATTTATTCAGTAAATGATGTTCTGTTCTTTCTTAGCCACATTTTAATATCATCTTTCAAAGATGCACTTGTTGGTTTCTTGTTCACTTGCACACAATGATAACTAGCATTGTCCATTAATATGACACTTCTGGTGGGAACATTAGGTAACAATTTCTCACAGGTCCACTTACTAATATTAGTGTAGTTCATGTAATTGTTGTAGTATTCTGTTTTTCGTTTTGATTTGAAAATGAGAAGGGAATTAGGGACAAACCCCCTTTCCCCTACAGCATACACAAAGATTAGTCGATTTCCTTTTCCAATAGGAGTCGTAACATCGGGTTTGAATTTGGTCTGTCAGCCTGTTTTTACATTATGACACGCATTAACATAAGTTTTATCAACATATAAAAAGTTTATTCCACCACTCCTAAATTCACGAATTTCAAATAAGTACTATTTCAGGGCGCTTGCTCAAAAGTTTTCTTTTTGATTTGCATTATTTCCATTTAAACCCTAAGCTTTTGATTGTTTTTCGTAAATACTCTCTGATGCAATCTATAATATCATCAATTTTTAGAGCGGTTTTCAATTTAAGTGTTGGCACAGTTTTTCTTACAACATAAAATTCGTGGACTTTCCTACGAATTGATGCGAAATGGGAAATCATCTATAAATATTATTTTACTACGCTCCCTACACTTTCCTTTAAGAGTAGAAAAGGTCTTTTAAAAAAAAAGAATATTAACCTTCCCTCGAAATAGTTTTTACGCTACTTAAAGTTAAACCTGGGGCTTCACTCGTACATTCAGCTACATTGTATTTTAAATTAAACTGTTTTTTCTAGTTTTTCAAGTGATCAGCTAAGTTATATATCATTTCTCTAGCCTGTCCTCTCAAAGGACGTCCAGAAACACTTTTGGAAGATGATGCTGCCATTATATAGGCTCTTGTTTGGTTTACTATATAACCTACAATATCTAAGTACACAGGAATTATAATTATAACATACTGTATACCCACAAGTTATTTAAAGTTTCAACAAAATCACATTTGAATACACAATTTGTAACCGATTATTTTTCTAGATAATGTAATACGTGCTTCCAGACAGCCGATGTGAAGCATGCAAGCACGGATGACAGACTAAGTCTCACACTGCGCACTAGAATAATGTGGGTTTGCGCAGGTGGTTTTCTATCTTAGGTCGCTATACCTCTCTAGTTAGGGTGGGAACTAAGGTGAGCTTTGTGCATGCGGATTGCTTGCGTAATTTATTGTTAGAGAGTGGGACGAAAGCCCTATTGGGACAAAAACCAAGAGTAAACAGCACTGTGGAAGGAGTGTTTTGGCCTTTGGTAGAAGATAATTCACAACAAGAAATGTATCTTGGGCAAACAGATGAGGCGTCTCCAGAGAAACCACCTATCAGTTCCCCCAGTGTCTCGGAATCGCTTTAGTCATGCACTACTCTGGCTGTGAGGTGAACTGCTCGGGTAAGGAAGCTTTCGAGGAAGCTGTATCTGTAATGATCCAACCACCCCTCTCTTACCTAGGACTGAAAGTGAGATTGGGAAGAGTTTATAAAAAGGATTAGGTAGGTTAAGTGACACTGTGAATATTGATGTAAATTGTATGGAGAGACAAGGCCAATCTTTTGAAGGGTAAAGGTGTGGTATTTGAGAAGAAGAAGAAGTGGAGAAGGAAGATAAACTAGGTGTCTACTGGCAGAGGCTGGCAGCCTAATGAAACCGGGATGAGGGAGAGAAGAGAAAGGAGGAAACATGTTACTTGAAATGACCGGACTTATGGATGGTAAGCTTATCTGTAGCCGGAGAAATATACATGTATAAATGTTGCATTCTGTGGAGGTCTTCTTAACACACGGACGTCGGACGTCATCAAAAATAAAACCCGGTACACACGACAAAAAGTTACAATAAATTGTAACCTAAAGATGGCATCGTCTGAACACCAAAGATTGTACAAGATCTGATTTGCACAAATTATTGTGTGAAGTTTCACGAATATAACCCCTCCTATAGCAATTTTTTACTTTACAACTTTTGGATTGTTAACAATATATAACCCTATCTGCCTGACCTGAACTTATTGAATGAATGATAACGTATTAATTAATAATCAAAATATTTATAAAAGTAATTACAATTTAAAGTTATATTTTTATTGTAATAAACTTAAATAAAAAACTCGATATGATTATCATTAATTTTGTACTATTTGTTATCATTCCACCAAAATCAAAGTAACTATCGCATTGCTCACAATATTGTATGTAAACGCATATGCCGTGTGAACAATCTTAAGGTAAAACTTGGATGCAATTGATGTGACCAAGATTGAGTACAATTTCTTGCACAACATTTTGTACAAATGTTGTCCCATGTGTACCTAGCTAGATTCTGGTGGCTCGACCAACAAAATTAAATATTGTGAAATTCTCCAGGATGAGAAGAAATCTCCTTCTTTAACCATTATTAGTGTCAATAATCAAACGATGGTTACTGACAGCATTAAAATAATGACTTACGAGTGTTAGCTGCAAGCCGACCAATGACTAGTCTTTTGTCTTTAAGTTTAATTGTAAAAAAGGCAACGGTATATATTTTATCTGCAAGAGGTAGCAATATTTAATTCCAGCAAAGAAGTAATTATAGATATAATTAATGAAGATAATTCATTAAGGTTGGAAACATCACCACTCAGATTAAAAGTTAAGCTATGAGAAATCAATCCTTACATAGGAATAGTGAGAATCTGTGCCACAGGTGCTTTGTGCATGTGAATTATTTTAGTTTGAGGAGAATTCAAAATAGTTTGGCTTATGGCATCAAATTTTTAGTCAAGAATCCTTCAGATTTTGTCTGGGAGATATATGATTATGGAAAGAGTCACCACTTGCCATTTTAAGAGAATAATTCTTGAACAAGTAGATTACTTGAGCTTGTATACAAGCAGATTTCTCAGGTTTTGTTGAAGACAAAAAAATATATCCTGTTCACTGTGTGTGTTGACGTTTTTGCAAAATTACTGTCATATGGGTCATTCCATATCAAGTGGTCCAATTACCCTAACATGTTGGTAGTTCAAATTGACTATTATTTTATTTTTATTATTTTTGGTTTTCGCATAGTGACCATATTTGTTTTACAAGGTGCTATATTTTTTGCAATTTTAAGGGTTTACGGAAACGCTAATACTCAGCCTCTGTTTGTTCAATCAACATGAACATAAAATCATTTCGTTTGGAAAGTAAAGGGCTACAAGTTTGTGTATGTAGCATTTTGAACTAATCTCAATTCTAAAGGGTGAAATATTTGCCTAAAATTCTAGCTTTTTTAAAAAGAAAATCCAGTTTTCAGGGGGAAATATTTTCACCAAAGGAAAGAGTCAACAAGCTACAATTTTTATACAAGTAGTCATAAACTACTTGTCATCACACACCAAGTTTCAAACCTGAGAATTGACCCTCTTTTTTTAAAAAATATCAAATTTTTGGAAATTTGAAAAAATTGCAATTTTCAGAGCATAATATCTCAGGTGGGGGACAAGATAAAAATCTGAAACTTTGTTCCATAATAGTAATATATAATAGTATTATACACAAAGAATTTGAAGTTTGAGAATATACTACAAGCTGAGATATTTAAAGAACATGAGGAGAAAAACTCATATTTCAATGGGTGTATGTATACTATTTAAATAAATTAATATGTTATTTCATTGTATGCTCATGTAAAAAAAACTACTACTATAATGTTACAGAACTATTCTGTATTCAAACTAAAGTATTAAAGAAATATATAGAAAATTCTAATATGTAAATCACAGAACAAAGACAGAACTAAGAGTATGAGTCAGAGGTTGTTTGTTTTAAATAAATACTGGCCCATGAGTCAGAGCTGACAGACTTGTTAAGAAGTACTGAGTGATAGTATCAGAGCAGAGATAGAGGAATAAAGGTGGTTTTTGCTTGATACATGTTTTTTTTAGTCGATATTATAATGTATTAATATATTAATGAGTGTAATTTTTAACTTACTAATTTTGAAATAGAAGTGTAGTGTATCTATTTAATTATTTGATTAGTTCTAATTCACTTTGTCATAGTGAAATACCTACAACAAGATTTTGTCCAAATATTTTAGTCATCATTAAAATATATCTTATAGCTTAAAAAATGGAATGTAGTGTGTGTGAATTTTTTAAATAAGAGTATCATAAGTGTGTGTATGGACCAATATCTAATGATATCAAAGTGATTACTGAATTCTGTGAAGAGGATCGAAATCTTATTGCTTTAAGAACAAATATTTGTGTTGAAAATAAATGCAAGTACCACGAGATTAAATTATTTTTAAAGTACCACCATCTTTCTGATAACTCATGTTCTGACCCACTTAAAATCCATAAAAAAAAGTGATTACCAAAGGACTTAGAGAAATAAAAGTGGAATATTTATCAAAAGAAAAAAAAACTCAGTAGATCTTATTCCTGGGAAATGTTTGTGTGCTACTAGCTCCAGCATGCTGTTTGTAATAAAGGAAGAAAGTAAAGGTGAAAAAGATTTTGTTTTTGTGCCTCGATCTGAACATATGGACATTTTGAATGCAACCTGTTCAAATGTAGGTGTATCTCCTATTTCTAAAATCATAAAACTAAATTCTGAAAAAAGACCAATGGCAATTCAAGCAAAGTTAGGGAAGCTATCCCAAAGGTTGAAGTGAGAACATGAAGCCTCTTTTGAAGAGGGAGTAGACCTCATGATGAACCCTTAGCAAAAAATCTTCACTCGCTATCGTTCGCTGAAGAATATGAAGCACTAATTGAAAAGCTGAAACAAAGATGTAAGACAGCAGATAAAGAAGAAAAGGTAAAAATATTAGTCTATTGCCAGGATCTTGGTCAAGAAAAAAAGTTAGTACTGAATTTGAAGTTTCTAAACGTTTAGTAAAAGTTGCTAGGGATCTTTCTAAGGTACAGGGAATACTACCAAACCTAGGAAAAAGACATTGTGTTAAAAATATTAATGAAGACACAGCCAGGAAGGTTGTAGATTTTTATATCAGTGGAGAAAACACCAGGCTTCTTCCTGGTAAAAAAGATTGTAAATCTGTCCGAATTGATGGGGTTAAAGTACATAAACAGAAACAATTATTACTTTGTAACCGGAATGAACTGTATGTACAATTTAGGGAAGCCCACCCAGAATGTAAAATTGGACGCTCAAAATTTTGTGAGTTTAGGCCTAAATGCTGTGTAATTGCTGGAGCATCAGGGACACACTCTGTTTGTGTGTGTGTTCATACCACCAACATATTAAATTAATGATAGATGGTGAAAAATTAAATGTGAGCTACAAAGATCTTATGATGCTTGTCTGTGACCTAAACCGTTATGAGTGCATGCTAAGCCAATGTACCGACTGCCCAGGTGAAGATTTCCTACTGGAATTGCTGTTCCAAGAACAAGAGACAGAAGAAANCATGCTAAGCCAATGTACCGACTGCCCAGGTGAAGATTTCCTACTGGAATTGCTGTTCCAAGAACAAGAGACAGAAGAAAACCCTGACAACATAAGCTACAAACAGTAGGTCACAACTGACCGAGTCAAGATGATTTCAGTCACAAAACCAAGAGAAGAATATTTTTAATCCTTAGCAGAAAAACTCAGCTCTCTAAAGAAACACCACTATGTATCCAAAGTACAGTCAAGTTTTCTCAAGGACAAGAAAAAGAGCCTGCTGTATACAGAATGCATTATTTTAGCTGATTTTTCTGAAAACTTTTCTTTTGTAATCCAATACTAAATACAAAGTTTTCATTGGGTGAAAAAACAAGCCACTGCTCACCCCTTTGTTTACTATCATAAAGAAAGTAATCAAAGTGAATTGAAGAGCAGAAGTTTTTGTGTCATCAGTAACCACCTCACGCACAATACCATCACAGTTCAAGCTTTCCAAAAGCATTTGATTAGTGATATCAATACTACTGCCCCATCAGTGATGAAGATATTATATTTCAGCGACGGATCTTCTAGTCAGTACGAAAATAAGAAGAACTTTTTCAATCTATGTCACCATGATAAAGACTTTGGCCTTCAAGCAGAGTGGCACTTTTTTGCTACCAGCCATGGGGAAAATGCTTGTGATGGGGTAGGAGGGACTACAAAAAGAGAAGTGACCAAGAGGTGCTTTCATATGACAACCAATAATCAAATATTGACTCCAGAAGATATGTTTCAATTTTGTGATTAAAACCTTCTTGGCATTAAGTATACCTATGTTACAAGTGAAGAAATGGTTAAAAATGGAGTTGAATTGGAAAAGCGATTTTAAAACTGCTTGCCAATTCCTAAAACTCAATAATACCACAGATATATTCCTAAAGATGATACCACCGTAAGATGTTACCACACTTCAATTTCTGAATACTTTGAGGGAGTAAAAGTATCAAAAGCTTCTTTTTTTTCTTTCTTACTCCCAAAAAAATAGACATAGTTGCGTGTGTAAATGAAGGGTAATGATGTCTTGGGGTTATTGAGGAAGTGAACATCGGATATAATTACTTCAAAATTAATCAATACAAGCCAGCAGGACCATATATATATTGTTGCGAACATTCAAACAGCGTTGATAAGACCTACACTTTAAAATTCCTTTACTTCCACAGGTTTTCCAGACCAAATAATATTAAACTTTCCCAATACGTACGTTATTTTATAATAAAAGCTATGCATACAAAATCTAATAGTTTTCATTATCTTCTATTAAATCCTTGGCAAAAAGATGTAAATCAATAAATCATATTAATTGAGGATGAAACATACAGTTTACTAGTAGGCCCTCTACTTTATATTTCACAAATTATTGCAAACAAATTTGAAAACTTCAAAGACCTTTTAGTTTATCTGAATTATTTTACTTTTAATGTCACATACAATTACTCTACTTTTACAGGTTTTCGCTGTACACTCCGTTTACCCTGGAAGGTAGGAATGGGTCTCATGGGCGTATAGTGAGTTTTATTTTGGGAGGGTTCCAAATTATATTTTTTTAACATGATGTTAGGACTTCTGAGAAATAAAATAATTATTTTAAAAAAAAGTGGTATCAGGACCTTATTGGTGTGAAAAATGAAAGAGTGGGTGATGGGGAAAAATTACAAAAATTGTTTTTTAGACGCTTTTAAAATAAATTTAGAGCATACCTCTATAGATTTTTTTCTTTAAGATTGGATAATCCTATAGGCTATTTGGAATAGTTCTCCTTCAGCAAATTTTTGAGAATTGGATGCCTCTACTCTCTAAAAACTCTTTTAAATAATGCTAAACCATATTTGTTCCGTAGAAGCTATTTAAAATGGTTCTCCTGGAGAATTATGTCGAAATTTGGATGCTCAAAAAAGCTATTTAGAGGGCTTCTCCCGTATTTTTTTCTTGTTATTTTAAATGTAGATGCCTTTAGAAACCATGAAGCTATTTGAAGTGGTCTTGAAAAGTTGATGCCCCCAGACCACATACAAGTAAAAAGCAGACTCTCAACCTTACGGGGGTTTCATTTCACTCCATTTGGCGGCTTGAGTCCTTCAACACTAGGCCTTGCTAGTGTCACTGCTGAGTGATGATAGGAGATAGGACTGTAACAAGTTACAAGTTAAAGCTATTTCAAATGGGTCAACACACACCCAACACCCTTGATGAACCTCAGCACAAGAGCACGTGCACCAACCTCCACTCTCCAACACTTTACACAACAGACTAAGTGGAGCTTTCGATCGACTGGCTGCTCGGGAATCAATCCACGCCCAGCCGGAAACAAAGAATGAGGTTTGGCGTGGACGGACCAAGTTGCAGTTCCGGCGTTATGATCGTCTACTCTAGAACAATCTACCTGTTGCCAGGTCCTTCTTTTCTTGTAGTGTTTATTCATTCGAATTATCCGCTCCTTCCCTTGCCCCTTCTCTCTGTGAATACAATTATGGGTATATATTGGGACGTTGGTTTTCAATGATCACTCATTATACCGCCGACTGACCTAGGTGAGGACGGTGACTTAGAGGCCGGGATCTATTATTTAATATTCAAAATTCATTTTCGGCGTAATGGGGGGATATCTTATCAAAATTATTATCTGGGACTTAAACTCATTTAAACTTTAACTATGAAATGTTTCACGCAGTTCATTGCAAATGCAGTCGCCTTTCTGTCTCATTTTGCGAGGTTTAATTCAATTAATCTGTACAATCTCACTTCAATTGTTTATTTTATTTAATGTATATATTTTCAGGCCATGCTGTGGCAAACTTGGCGTATCGGGCTTACCACCCGTCCTTTCTTGATATTGTTTGTATATGTATTGTATATGGGGTTATCTAGTTAACTGTTCTAACGTAGAGAACAGGGCACTTGTATGTTAGTTTTGGGCCTTGATCCAAAGATAGACTCTTTTTATTATATATATCCTTTTCTATTTTTAGGTATTGTAATATCTATAAATTCCGTTCTCTTAATGGAGTTATTCCTATATCTGGCATGATAAGCGCTTCACGCGATGTTATTGTATTTTCGTTCTAATTATGAATTTACCTTTTTGATCATTCAATATAAAATAAACCCGGCACAGATTTATCTGATCACCAAACCCTTCCTTCCCCTCTGACAAGACATCTTGTGAATGTGGGGAATGCCAGGCATCCACCGTGGTTCGGATCCCACGTTAAACTGTAGGTCCTCCATTTCATCTCACAATCACACTACCATTACACACTAGCGTAAGTGCGTATAACCCGAACGGGTAGTAAGACGTGGTGCTAATATTAATAGTAATAATAATAAGAAGAAGAATATATAAAATAAACAAACATTGTTATTGTTAGGTAAACTTCTTGACTGATTTTCCTGTCACGCTTCCTTATATTTTTAACAAGAGGTTTACAGGACTAAGCGCAGCGATCCTAGTGTTGAAGAACTAATAGTGCCAAGAGGAGCGCAACCATTTTATCCTGGAGGTTGAGTGTCTGTGCCCTAGACGCTATTTAGAATAATTAATTATTGGAATTTTTTGAAAATTATATGCCTCTAGAAGCAATTTTAAGTGGTATTTCCCATAAACATTTTTGAAAATTATATGCTTGTAGTTAATGAACTATCTCTGAAAATCTGCTTATAGAATCAAATTAAGATAAATAGTTTCGCAAACTAACTTCTTTAAACACTTTTTTCGCTATTAACATTAAAAACTTAGGAAAATTTTGGGGACATGTGGGAGCTTTGAATACCATAACCACCCAGTAGTGTAGCTATAAGGTGGTGTAGGGGGCAAAATTCCATGGGCCCACGACCAAAATGGGGCTCACCATGAAGGCCCCACCCACCCAAAATTAATTTGGTAAGAGATTAAAGTATGGTTTTTGTTTCGTCAACATTTCATCATTCAATAAATATTACTATATAGCCACTTTATTTCGCCTAATTTCATGCTTTACAAAAAATCTATGTACATATTTTTCCGTAAAATTGATATTTAACAAAATACCGGTAAATCTCTAAGGAAACTTTGTGGAAATTATATACAATTTTGCAAAGATCAAAGCAGGAAGAAAAAAAGTTTTAAATGTGGATTTTTTTAGCCTTTTTAAGTGTTCATATTGTTTAAAGTTTTGTTTACAATATTTATTAATGTAGTATTATTCAATTTGGATCAATTTTTTCACATTATATTGTGTAATGAAATATATTTTCATTTTAAAATAATTTAAATCAAAATTTCCCAGCCTTAGAATAGTTCAAAGTAATGAATAGGCTCTCTTTATTTTATTGGTGGGGAGCCAACCTTGAAAGTTTTTCCGTGGCCCGTTACCTTTCCATTTACGTCTCTGTAACAACCCCCTTGCTATGCCCATGCTATATATTTTCTATCTGGTAAGCCACACAATATTTGAACCATGCAAGTTAAGCTAGGTGTACGCATCAACCTTGTAAAGGTTCATATTGTGGTCAACTTGATTAAATTTTAAACGAAGGTTGATAAAATACTTAATATTTTCTTAAAAGCCATGCATACAACATAATCAAATATGATATCTCAACAATGTTTAACTTTGGTTTAAAATAATAACATATTTTATTTAAATCACAGCAATAAAGGGTGTTAATAAATGCTCAGCTCTTTAATTTTATTAGGGAAGATAAAGATACGGCTAAAATAAAATTTGAGCTCCAGTTGAAAAACCGCCTCGTGTGCAAATTAAACTTACTCAACCCAACTCCCTGTGCGTTGTATCCCCGCCGGCAACGCTCCAACAAGCCACCACAGTGAGCGAGTCGCAATGTTACAAATTATAGAGCTAATCACCAAGGACCTTTAATGATCTGTACTCAGTTTGACAACAAACCCCTCTCTCATGGACTAGTCTATTCATGCGTAACGGGAATAAACGTATTAGTCTTATAGGATCCTGATATTAAACATAACGTGGAATGTAACAAATATGGCCCAACGGCTTGTTTATTAGAAAAATAAATAACAATGAAATATATAATATATAATATGGTATACTAGCTATAATCTTAATATAAACCATCTGAGAATCAAAACAAAAAGAATGACTCTCGCATTCTTAGAAATATTAAATAATATAATAAAACTAAATTTTGAAGTACGGGTCAGGGGCCGCCACTGAATAATGCAAATCGATAATTTATGATAAACCAGAAATAAGCTGAACATGTAATGCATAATTAAATATAGCAACCCTACACAAATATATATATATATATATATATAATAAAATGTAAATCTCCAACAACTCCCTCATAGTTAAATTAACATATACAAAATAGACAAAAACATACTAATAAATTTCCTCTCTATACTTCCAGCTCGGCATAAAGATATTAAACCGCTAACTTCAGATACAAGAAATTATTTTAACAGCCCTGATAGTTCCACACTCTAACTCTCGACCTAAAAGCTCACCAATAGACTTAAATGCATTAATGTTAATTCATAGCTGCAAAATTAATTTCAATTACAAGTCCGTTAAAGATATTAATGTCAACAAACAACTAACACTGAAAATACTATATATATATTTATATATATCATAGATAAACATAATCCATGTATAAATCCCCATATTTACAATGACTTACATCCTATTGACTCCTTGTGACTTAAATGGCATCAAAGACTACATAACGCCGTTCGGCTGTTGCCCGACTCATAACATCTGTCTTGACAGTTACGCCAAGCCAGGTTGTCTGCGAAAGGGCTGATTTGTTGTTTGAGTACCGAGTCATAGTCATGACTCTTAACCTCGCGAATGAACTTGTTTACCAGATGAAATGAAACCGATGAAATGAGAGTGTAGAATGCTACACTTGTATGATTGTGTCTCCCGACTCAGGATGTCCACCTTGACAGAAACGCCAAGCTAGGTCACCTGCGAAAGGGATGATCGTGTTCGAGTATAGAGTCACTGTCGTGACTCCTGACCTCGTGAATGATTTTAATACCTTGTACAAGAGTGTTTCAATTGATAACATTGTGAGGTGGAATTGGTGCGAGTACATAACATCGCTGGGCACACGCTTATATTCAGTTTGTAACAGTGGGAGGAAAATGGATGGGAGGTATGACCTAATGATGAAGTCACTAATATCCAATCAATTCACGGATGTCTTCCTCAGCACCTGCGCACAACGCCGTAGAGTCTAAGAATGAAAGGGGGGGGGGGCGGTGACGAGCACACGAAGAACTAGAGGTCCAACTACGTTCATCAGAATTCGCATGCGCGTTAAACACAGCTTTGCTTTAGGCTAGGCGAAACAATTGCATCTAGCGCCAGCCCTCCAGATAGAGTTTTTTTGTTGTTATTGCGAACAATGTCGTTCCGTGGCGTGTCTTCCGGCTTCGTACGAGACCCCGGCTTGGCAGTCAAACAGGGTGAGCGAAAATTATGTGCTTGGTGATCGTATTGTTTCTAGCCACGGTACATTACAATTCAACTGTGAAATTGTATCAATCTGTTTTAATCCATGTTGTCAAACCTGTCAGTGAGTATTATCGCTTGGCTTTACGATTCTATTTTTTTATTTAAGACAATCACAAGTAGGTCTAATGCTATTTACCATATTATTATTTTTTAATGAAAGAGTTTGGTTTTGTGTTAGAAAAATATATATACTGCTAAATTAGGTAGGATATTTCACTTTTCTATTGAATTAATAAATTTATCACTTCATTATTTTAAATTATCAAACTGATGATAACAGATGTATGATTTTATGCACGGATTTTAATTTTACCTGGGAAATATTTAAGGGGGCTTATGATAGTCCCAGCCCCCAAGATAAAAACAGGGGGCTCAAGCCCCCAGACCCCCTGTTCTGGAACCTCTGGTACCTCGGAGCTGGTACATCTTCCTTATAATAAAAAAAAATCCTCTATATTCTAAATAGGTATTTAAGATGAAATGGAGTGCGTCTGAAGAAATAGCTAAACACAAAATCAATCTTGTCATCAAGGGTTAGGCTCAAAATAAGGGCGTTAATTTTGAAAATACGTATTCTTCAGTAGTACCTCACAGCTAAATCAGGTACTTACTCGCTATGGTGGCAGAATGAGACTTTATCCAAAACATTTTCATGAATCCAATAAAGCGTGCCATCTAAAAAATATCACTGTATGGTCTGAAACAGATGAGCCTAGCATGGTACATGATGTTAGATGAATGCTTTAAGAAAATTGATCTGAATCAGTTTAAAGTTAAGTCGTATGTATTATTATAGAATCAAAGGAAAATCAATTTTGAAACTGACAATTTATGTTGATGACATGATTTTGTTTTCAAATGATAAAGGGATAGTAAAAGATATGATCAATATTGAACTGATGAAATTTTTAAAGGAAGAATATTGGAGATACTAGATTTGTCTTGGAATTCCAAATAAAAGAGACCATCGAAACAGAAAAAATTGTACTGAGCAACGTTTATGCACTTAACAAATCCTTAAAAGAATGTAATTCAGTTTGAGCTCCTCTGGTCCCAGGCAAAACATTATCCAAAGAACAATCACCAACCCATTTAGAAGATGTCGAGAAGATGGAAGCTATATCCTACCAGGAAGCCATCGGTTGTTAGCTGCGCAGATATCTAGCCTGGACCTAAGCTACGCTGCTTGCTCTGCAAGCCTCTTTAACAATAATCGAGGATTAATACACTGTGCTGCAATGAAGGGAATATTCAGATATTTGAAGCTCTGAAGGGGACCATCGCTTGTAAACTTAAGTTAAATGAGAAAAATGTTTCAGAAACATAGGAATATGTGAGATATTGCGATTCGTACTAGGCTAGTGGCCCGGAGGAGAGGATATCTGTCACGGGATATATATTTCTTAAAAATAACGCACTGATCTCGTGGAACACAAAATGCAACTCCCCATCGCGCTTTCAAAGTATCTGGCCATGTCTGTGGCTGCACCAGAAGCATCATTGCTTCATGGCTTAAGTCGAGAGCTTCATGGCTGAAAAGAATCAACTTTACTCCATATTGTAGGTGTCCTGAACTTGGCTTTGACTTTCGAATATAATGCACGCACCAAGCATAGGCCTATCTATTGATGTCCACCATTATTTTGTGTAGTAATTTTAATTTTTAATTTATTTTTTGTTCAATAACGTTCTTGTTCATTTATTTAAAAGTCTACTTCCAACAGTTTCTTTAAATTATCTTCATACAATCAAAATTGTCATTTAGTTGCGTGGTAAATAAAAAGCATATTAATCCTGACATAATTTACTCTTAATGTGACTTTAGTTTTTAAAAACATTTATTATTATCATGGAATGTCCTGACATGGATACCGTATGTAATTTAAAATAGCTTTTAAAATGTCAACTTGGTGGCGGGAAACACGTCTAGGACTGTTTAATATTTAGACAAAGGAACTATTGGGATAACAGTGCCCTACTATTTTTTACTCTGGTTGTCTGTATAATAATATTAGGCATGAGTCTTTGACAAAACAATCCTTTAGTCTTCAGATTCAAGCAAACCACCTAAAATGAATTAAAATCCTTCAAAGATCTCAGACTTGGTAAGCTGGCTCTTAAGACTTATTCCTTGGAGACCTCAACCTATTTACATTTATTTTATAACACCATTTGTATGAAGTCATCTCTTAGTGGAATGAAATTATTTTTATTCAAAGAATATACTGTCACCACCCCCTTCTTTACTTTGTGAACGTGGTTCTTAGAATATGTCAGGATGTTCTATGGCCGAGAATAAGGGGGAGGTGATGGCGTATATTTGTGTGGACTCATGATTGATGTTAGATTGGGGTTTTAAATAGGTTTATTAGTACTATTATGTATATTACAAATGGGATGTTGGTAGAGATACTAGAATGAAAGATCTTAGAGATTAATTGGAAGCTTGTGACAAAACGAGGTGATGCTAGGGATTCCCCATGGCCTGTTGTGAAAAAAAAATATTTATAAAAATAAAATCTACCTCATTCATTCATATGCATAACATATAATCTGGCTCGGAAATAAGCTAGCTCATTTTGCACGCAGACTCTATGATCTCGGGACTACTGGGAGGGTGGGGTTAGGATAGTTACAACCTTGCATAATATATCTGGTCACTTTGACCATCAGGCCAACAATCACAATCAACAATCCACACCTAGAAATTGATATTCCAATATCCAACAACAATGAAAAAAATACAAGCAAAAAACAAACAAAATATCTCCAACAATGCAAATAAATATATTGCCTTGAGAACAAACCATGCCTGAAGTTTTTTTTGAATGTGTCACTTGCATCTTATATTTTCAGTAGGCTATAGAATTCCCCTCTACAAATTCTGTGAAACTCCACTTACACTCAAGGATTAACAAGCAATCACCTAAGTTTACAGGGAAAAAATTAGAAAAAATCTATGGTAATATTTAATTTGGAAAGAAACAAATTATTTTGAATAAGAAGAGAGAGAAAAAAAATACATTGTAGAATTTGGATTATAAAAAAATGGACCAGTTTTTAACATAATAAAAGCACTATGCTATAATTTAAACGATTAAAAGTATAAATAAATGTTAGGACATGTACGATTGAAATTTCAGTCAAATAAAATATAGTCTTTATTTTACGTTTCCATGAAGGACAAAATGCCAAAAAATTAGGATGTTGAAAAATTAAACAACATAATTAATTATTTGAGACGTCCATTTGCGAAAGTAGTTAAATCCACTTGAATTTTTTTTTGGCTAGAGCAAAATAACTTATATAATTTTTCTCACTTAAGCAATCAATAATATTTATTTTTTTAAAAGTAAAGAAAAATTCATTGCTTTGTTTTACAAAACGTATATAATAAGGCATAACAAATTACAATTTCTACTAAATAAAATTAAATGCACTTGACTTGTTTTGCAACGGGACAAAGAATTAAGCTGATTTTGGAGCTGGAGTGGCCACCATTTATATTTTCTGCACTGATGCAAAAATATTTAAATCTTAAGAGTCATTTATTGAACATTTAGTTATTTATTGAAAAAATACATCTTTTACTCTTTTATCTTTATGTCAAATCCAAATGAAAATAAAACACTAACCAGAGGAAAACATGATTGGAAAAACAAGTTTCATAAAATATATTTTTTTGGTTCAATGAAAAGTAAAACTTTGAACATTTTTGAATTTAACAGGAAATAAGAATGTTTATGCAACAACTTCAAGGTCATCCTCAGGGCTAATTTCTAAATAATGCAGGATATATTTCTCATCAAGTTCTTCATCAGGCTGTAATGAATCCAAGTGAGGAAAAACCTCGGAGTAAAAGCTGAGTTTGGGAACGTCTTGCCACTGTTCTCCATAGTGTAACATACTTTAGCAAGCTTGATTGGGACACCTCTTAGAACTTTAAGAATCCTTACATTTGAGAATATTTTACACTTCTTGACCAGGGATTTTTATTTACATTCAAACCCATAAAATGGTTCTCCTTGAACTAGTACAAGTTTCCTAATCTTTGACCTTGAAAAAACAATCTTTTTTTACTTCTGGAATTGAAAGTGCCATTGTCCCGGTTGTTTCAAAACTTCATCTCCATACATTTTACAGTCCTGAACAGGGCAACCTTCTCTAAGATGTTCTACTGTACAATGTTCCGCAATAACTTTGATATACCCATCTGGGTTGTCAATAACACTGTTTGCTCTAAACTGTCGTCTCAGGTTGCCAAACACTCTATCCGGCGGAATGAACGAGTGGACCATGAGAGGAAAGTACAAGATGATATTCTTTACACTAATAGGAGCTTCCAGTAATAACCATCGTGACAACATTGCAATCATGATTTTGTTCTTATTTTGGCCACCACAGCCATCAGAGAAAAGTTTGACTGTGATGACACCGTCCATTTCACATTGTGAGAGCCTGCGATGAGCAGCTGAGGATATTTGGTTGGATCCTTTAGCAAACTTGTTTTCAGTCCAAAGGTAGGTACACTTATTGGCCTTGATTTGGGGAGATGTTGATACTCCTTCACGGACCGTAACACAGACCGTAAAATGATAAAGGTATAGTTGACATTTGTAATAAGCGGCTTGATCCGGTATTTTAAGGAGTACAAGATTATTCAGGCAGTCATAGCTTATTACCAGTTCATCATCGTCCTTTTTTTGCAGTATTTCATGAAACCTTTCAGCATGAATTTTGTGGCCTTTGAACTCTCTGTTTAAATCTGCCTTTTTATTGTTGTCATTCTCGTTAGCTATTTGATACTCAAGCCTTGTGCATGTTGAACATTTGTCAATGTAGGGAGCATCATGTCCAATATTAAAGTTTTCATTGAAAGTATTTTGAAAGAACTCATACTGGATCTGTAGATCTTCTGAGGGATTTGCTTTCAAATTTTATTTACATTAATTTCGCTTGGTAAGTACTGCTGTATAGTATTATTTTTTCTTATCCTTGAGTAGTGCTTTTGTATTGGTTTTAAGGTCTTAATAAATTCTTTGGCAGTATCCTTTTTCTTTTCATAGATTACTTGCTTCCAAGGACCCCCACGGGTTTGAAGAGGCGTGATCCCTAATTCAAGGTATTTGTAGCAGAGTTTCTGAATACGATTGCAGCTCTCTTGAAGAATTGTAAAAAATGCAGATTGACAAACTTTAACATTTTCCTTATTATCTTGTCTTTGCTTGAGTAAAAAGAAAGTAGGCCTCACCTTCCTTCAGGAGTTTCTACCTTCGGGAAGGTGACTCTGTTTTAAGGATGAAAATTATAGCTGCTGTAAAATAAAGTTATTTTTAAATTGTAGGTCTGCATCCTTGTAGTAGTTAAAGTGGATTTTTCTGGTGTTTTGCATAGAAAGCTACATAAACTTTTATCCACTTTTATCTCTGTGATCGCATGTTGGCATCTTTAGGGAACCTTTTGGGTGGTGTCTGGAAAAAATAATAGTGAATTACGTACTATACTCTTTATGTAAGTGTTTAAAGTAAAAGTACAATGATAACCATATGAATTTGTTCACATACTTGGTCATCTTTTCAATGTTCCTTTTCAATGTTTCTTGACGTTTTATCTTCTTCCTCGACTTGATAGGCGTTTAAACAATGCATTCTTCCTTGAATATACTATTACGGTATTGATTCATCATATTTGAAGAAATTACCTACGATAAGGCTAAAAGGTAATACACAAATAAACTTAGACCTGTTATTAAAATATCAGCTGTTCTCCAGTATAGCCAACATATTACTCTCTTGTACCTACTTTCATAATTATTTTTAAACCCCATACCATTGTATTTGAAAGTAAAATAATTTTAATTGTAGATACATTATCGATTAAAAAAAAAGGTCCTTAATGGTACAACAAAGAATTTAGCTGCTTTTGCAATTTTAAGTATAGGGTTGACATTCTGACAAAAGAATTTAACTGCTTTTCTAATTGTAGATGTTACTGATGGATATAAGCTCATTTGCAACAGTAAACACTGAAAATTTAACTTCTTTTACTACTTGACCCACTTTAAACCCTTGATTTTATACTGTTCATAAATGTTTTTGCTCGGTTTTAAAATGTTGAGCTCGTAGCCAATGAGCTAAGGAATCTATAGATCCCAATATTGAATTTTTTTAAATATATTTTTGGATATAGATACTTTTGCAAATAGGCAACTCTCTTCTGAAGTTAAATTTCCTTGATTGACGAGTATATTGAGCTAAATTTGTTCATGTGTATTCATTTAATATTTACTGGCTCACCGATGGCTGTTGTTCCTGGTAGATGTAATTGTTTATTAAATTTGATGTTACAAGAATTAAAATAAAAATAGCTGCGTGAGAAAATACCTGGAATAATATTTGAGATTTGGAACTGGAGTGGAATGATGATCAGCAGCTCCCACCTTCATTTATGTAGATTCCACGAACTTCAGACTATTACTTTGAACTATTTTTTGAGGTGCAGCACCATCCTTACTCGTAATTTATTCAATTTACAACTCTGCGGACAGGAATCCCCTCATTCTCTTTCAAGATGATAGATTTCCAAGCATTGTATCTTAGTTTGAATTCTCCAGGTCATTTCCTTCTCCCGTCATTTGAAAAACGTTCGAATTTTTAATAATAAATCTTCCAATACAAAGAAAAATCCTCTTGAAAGAAATATTTGTTTAAAAAATATATCAATAACTGAAGATTAAAATGAGATGACCAGGAAGCAAGCAGTAAAATATGTTAAATTTTATAATAATACAAAATCAGCTGTTTATTTGAGATTTAGAATAATAATGCTTGAATCGCGTGCTTAGGAAATTAAGAACCAAGAAAAACAATTATATCAACATGTGCTCGTTCTAGTAGCGTAACTTGGAACTTAGCTGACACTAGTTCCATACATCAACAAATAAAAGTAAATAAGATATGCTTTGTTGTAAATATAGTTTATAATTAAGGGCGGAGGAGGGGACCTTTTCCTTGTCACAAGGTGATCTCTACACGGTTCCTAACCCTGTTGCCCTGGGCTCAAGCAGCAGCCCTCAAGATAAGTGGGCTACTGATGAACTAGCGTCCTAGTCCACGTAGTCCTGAATTGGGCAGAATGAACCCTAGACTTCAGTGTTGATTAGTTAGCCCTGATGACTGATACCCCTATCTTTTAACGGGGCCTTCCTGGCCTGATTTCTCACTAAGGAGTGCTGACAACTCTTTTGTGGTCAGTTATTCTAGTTTAGTTGCTTATAGAATAATCAAAACAACCTGCAACGCTTGTTTTTGTCATTCGTAATTTATAACATACAATATTTATTACACACACTTGCCTTCCAATTTAGACCTTGCGGTTACAATACATTTAGTAGATCAAAACAAATTTAAATTATCTTACATTCTATAGCAACCAGTGGTTTTAGAAGCCAATATACTAATTCATTTGTTGTTGTTTAAGGTATAATAAAATTAACCAGCGGACCTCCCTCTAAAAATACGTATTAGCTTTCTACGCCCTTGCTAGCCTATTTTTCTTCTTAAACCCCAATCATTGACTTTTTTTTAATCATTGTAGCACAAACTATCCCGTGGTTTTATAAGTACTAAAATTTATTATTTAAATATGATTCTTCTATATTAAGCTCAACGTGAAGCCACTATTTATCATTTTTATATATAATTCAAATTATAAAAATTTGTAACGAATCTATTACATACGTGCTTAATATCTATCTAAATATAAATACCCCATTACTACCAAATAAATACTCACGCATGCGCACATTATAATGATCAACTTTGTATGAAAGTGTTTAATATGTAATATTCTGGTAGTGTTAAAAAAAATAAAACTTCAGGTAGTGTTTTAAACTCGTCAATCGCCATTTTCTGGATAAACTTTATTCAATGTAAGGAATTGAACTTTCGTAATATTATTGAGAGTGAATGTTATATTTATCTCTCTCTTTCATAAATAGTTTCTGAGTGGTAACTTCATATATTATCTTTTAAAGGGCTATGTTAAGGCGTCTACATTATTTTATGTTAGCTTGATTTGCCAAGTTGTCATCTAATGGGTATGATTTGTCATATGTTATTATACTATTTTATAGCGCATTATTTGTATTTTATTTTGTTAAATTATACTACATAAACAAACACAGCCTGCCTATAATTGTGTTATGTTAAAAAAATCTATGCTCGAGTAGAAAGTGGTATTAACCTTTGTCCGGAAATCATGGGAGGGATAGATTTAGGGCCTAATCAGAATAAAATTTATTTAAAAATAGCTGCTTTACTTTATAAATAAATATATTAATTTGTATTTTCTTCGTCGAAATAATTCAGGCAACTATGTTATTTAAAACTGATTTTTCTTACACTTGCGTTCATGAGCCTTATCAGAAGGGCTTTTTTAAATTTATTTGGTAAGTGAAGACATTATTAATTTTTGTTTTTATTCTTTCTAACAAGGTTGAAATTATGGCTAAGCTTTTTATTATTTCCCTTATTTTATAATTTTTTTTAGCACATCTTAATACCTGAGCGAGTTATATTAAATGCTTAAGTAGGTACTAATTGAGCTAATGACTACAGGGATTAAGGAGGTCGTATTGATATGATGTGTACCCTCATTTGCCTGGGAAGAGAAAGTGGAAAACACTTTTGGAAAAACCACCATAAATACACCTAGCCTGACCAAGATTCAAATCTCAATCTCGACATAATCAAAGGTCTAGTCTACTGGGAGAGTAGCGTGTTAGATCATGTGTCCACCAAAGCAGGTTATTTCCCTATCGATTTGTTGGTTCGTTGACTGCATCCGTAAGGTTAACATCCTCTCAATCTGTATATGAGACCCACTGTCCCCATCTTCAGCTCCCTCTTATCTCACTTTTAGCTCACTTGAGTATGTAACGCTAAAAGTACACCTTTATCCCAATTTAATTTTTTTCAACCCAAATATTGCAAAATGTATACTAACATTTACACTAAAATAAAATAGAATGAATCCCCTTATTAAATTCAAGATTTTTAAAAAAACTCCTTTTATAATAAACTGTTCAAAACCAATTTCACCTATGTGACGCAGGAAGAAATATCATTGAAAAATATTTAAAATTGCACGACCAAAGCTTCACATATTATAGAACCAATTAGGCCTAACTCACAAACTGTCTACTGTAACCACACAGTTGCTCTTTTTTGTAACATGAATTTCTTGTAAGGGGTTAACTATAGTCCCTACTTTTATTATCTAACTTAATCGACAACATTCTTGTACCTAAGTTAAATCTACACACCCACCAGAAGTCAAATACCAAATAAAGTGGTAAAATATATATTCTAAGGCTAACTAATGTATAAATATGCCTTTATACAAACCATATTTGGTTGTGTTCATGTGCATGTGTTTACAAAATAAAATCATTTTAATTATTATTATTTATTATTAATATCATATTATTAAACCTGCTTTAAATACATAGGCCTACTGCACAAAATCACCTGCAATGAATAGGTTGAGGTTTGAGTTCTGGCATGTCGAACTGAAGATGGTTTTTACAAGTTGGTTTAAAAAAAAAAGTCCTCCCCTCTACCTATTAGAATGTGTGTGCACTTTCTTAGTCAATTACCTAACCTTATTATTATTATTGGCACCGCGTCTTACTACCCGTTCGGGTTATACGCACTTATGCTAATGTGTAATGGTAGGGTGATTGTGAGATGAAATGGAGGACCTACAGTTTAACGTGGAATCCGAACCACGGTGGAGGCCTGGCATTCCTCACATTCACAAGATGTCTTGTCAGAGCTGAAGGAAGGGTTTGGTAATCAGATAAATCTTTGTTGGGACTGGGGATCGTACCCCGGCCGCCAGCATAGAAGTCTGACACCTTACCCCTAGACCACCAGGTCACCTCTAACCTTATTAGATTGTTTATAATATATTAAGTAATTTTTTAATATTATATTTGGAAACTTGTGCATGGTGGCTACAGACAGGGAAAACCTGGAAAAGTCAGGGAATTTTTGGATGACAGGGATAACAGGGAAAGGTCAGGGAATTTAACTAAAAATAAGGAAAAGTCAGGGAATTAAAAAAAAATTATGTCTAAAATATCCCATTAATTTCACAACTTAACACTAAAACTTAAGTTAATAATACCTAAATAAAATAACATTTTAATCTTTAAAATAACTGTTAAAATTGTTTATGTTTAATAGATACAAACTTTTTTTTAATATGTGATCAATAATAACAAAAGTCATCATCCACCATTAAAACTGGAAAAAAGTAGTCAGGTAAAATTGAAAAATGTTGCCTGGAAAACCTGGAAAAGTCGGGAAATTTTGTAAAATATGTCTTGTAGCCACCCTGTTGTGGAACTGATACACAATGTTAATTTTAATATAATATTGACCTATAGGTAAAAAATAAGTTATTTTTTTAGTTTATATTGGTTTCACTAGATGCATCAGTGAATGATGTTTGTTTTTATGCTACAAAATGGCAACTCTGTTGGGTAGAAAAAGGACAGCGATAACTAGGAAACTAATGGTTACAAAAAAGATTGTAAGGGTCAACGTTAGACCACACCAGATTTTTAAAGTCACTTTTTTATAATTATTTTTTCAGTAGATTTGATCTAAACATACTAGTCACTATTAATATTACACTTCTACATACATACATGGTTGGTCTTGTTTGCTTTTCATAATATCGTTTTTATATCCATTTCTGCTCCTGACCAAAGAACAGGAAAATGAGCAAATCAGATCCAAGAATTATTATTTTTACTATTGTTCGACTTGTGTTTACAAACTGACGGGCTGTGCGAGAGATGTGCTGCTGAGGCCATTATCTAGCAACACCACATTCTCTCCCTTTCACAGCACAGGACAAATCAGACACAAAGTTATGTTACAGCAATTGTAATCCTCCGTGACGAGCCAGTATACCTCACTTGGACTTTGCTCAATGCCATCCCATCACAGGATACATTCTTTTAGGACAGTACAGGTTGCATAAAAATTAGTGACACATCACTGTAGCCTAAAAGTATTTTCCCCAAGGACATAAAAATAATAACTTAATAAAAAACTTGCAAAATATGTCATTTTATGTAAAATCTTCGAAAATATGTAGACTGCAGTAAAATATTTTTTTAATTATGACAAATCAAAATACTAAATATGGTTTCAAACAATATAATTCACAGCTATTTCATTTTTTACATTTCTAACTGGCAGGATTAAAATATGTAATGATATAAACAAACATCAAGGCTCTAATCATGCGCACTTAGAGAGTCTATCTCATGCACACAGATAATTTGTAATTGAATTACTTAGTTGAAACAGCTCGGCATTGTATTGTAGTTTGACTTTATAAAGTCTTCGTTGTCGACAAGCTGGGAAGGATGAGAACAACTGATAAATGATTTCTGGTTTGAGCGAAATTATGTACTGTAGTATCTAATATCAGGGTGTCTACCATCCAGGAAAATTGGAACTAGCCTGGAATTTGATAAAGTACCAAAAAATCAAGGACAATGTTGTTTTACTCAAATTATGAAATATAATAATCATTAAATCAGTAAATTACAACGTTATTCAAACTGTATTTTCTTATTTGTAGGTGTATAATAATAATAATAATAATAATATTTAGCACCGCGTCTTACTACCCGTTCGGGTTATACGCTTTAAGTACTAATTACTCTAATGGATTGGGAAGGTTGAATTAGAGGAAGTGAACCCGCATTTGCGTGGAGGGAGAGTGGAAAACCATTTAGGAAAAACCACCCCCAGTTCTCCCGACCGAGATTCGAACCTCGATCTCCCCGTCCTTGGCGGTCGAGCTCAACACGACTCGCGCGTTAGCCAACTACGCCACCGAGGCGGGTTGTAGGTGTATAATATATTTAGTAGTTTTCCTATTCCTGGTAGACTATGTTAATACAAATTGAAAAAAAAAAAGAACTTTTGAGTTGGGAATTTCATTGGTCAAGTTGAGTAGACAAGTAAAATACTATTTACTACAGATTAGCCTACATCAATTGATAAATTATCATTTATTTTATGTTATAGCAGTTCACTTAGTAGGCTTATTTGTGTTTAATTTTTGTGTCTAGATGTTATTTTCAACTATATTCACATGCCTATTTTACTCTACCCACATTTACGTGGAAGGTGAGTGGGAAACCATTTAGGGAAAAGCGCCCTAACTATAACCAACCAGGATTCAAACCTCGATCTCCCCATCATCAAAAGACCAGTTGAACATGAGAGGGGCACCTTAAGACTATTCGGCCACTGAAGCAGGTGATAAGGTTATTAAATTCTTAATTTGGGAGAATGGGTTTAATAGTAGGCCTATCAATATATATAGATATGCATAACTTACTTGTGATAACACATATTTTAAAGTCTTTACTTGAATAACATGAATCTAGCTTGTAAAGACTTGGACCATGAAGAACTAGTTGGGTTGTGACAAGTGATCCAATATTTTAACACTTTTAAACCTTACCCTCTTGGCTATTTTTTTTTTTACCAAAAGTAACCCAGAGGTAGTAAAATAATGCACATTTTTAGATTTTGCTCCACATTTTTATATACGGTAGTTAAGTTACGCCCTCTGAAATCTCCAAAAATCACAATCTTTAATTGAAAGCAATTACAAAATAGGTGACCTGGTGGTCTAGAGGTAAGGTGTCAGACTTCCGTGCTGGGGCTCCGGGGTTCAATCCTCGGTCCCGGCATGGATTTGTCTGATTGCCAAACCCTTACTTAACCTCTGACAAGACATCTTGTAAATGTGAGGAATGCCAGGCCTCCACTGTGGTTCAGATCCCACGTTAAACTGTAGGTCCTCCATTTCATCTCACAATCACCCTACCAATACACATTAGCGTAAGTGCGTATAACCTGGACGGGTAGTAAGATGCGGTAATAATAATAATAATAATTATTATTATAAAATACCATTGGTTTCTGATAAAAATAACCTCATTTTTAATTTAAAAAAATCTCCTTTTGCATGCCTCTAGTAATAAGAACTGGTCCAGTATTTACTTTCAAAGAGGCTGGAAAACAATTAAAAAATCTTTTCCCTTTAGGACAAATACCACCCTTAGCATGGGCTCTTGAATCAAAATAAGGCTAATATGATCAACACATAGTTCACTTTTTTTGTTTGTTTTTATCACAATAAAGAAAACACAAAAAAATACTCTTTAACATAAAATAGCATTTAGTTTTAGTCCAATTTCCATAGAAAGGGTCTTATTTTACGGCTACAAAATTTACTAGTTTCACAGTGTAGAAAACAGGAAGCAACACTATTTAAAATGAATGTCTTAGCGAGCAAAGCGCATGGGCCCACTGCAATAGTTATTTTAATTCGTGGTTTTCTTAGCTATTTTTTATTTTTAGGAATTAGTGATAAGATTGTTTATCAAAATATTACACAACCTATGTTTTTGCCTCTTAATCCTACAAATTGTAATAAAAAATTATATAGAAACAATTAAAGAACTGTACCTTATTATAGCTTATTCAATTTGTCTTGTTTATAAAATAAGACACATACTTGCTAATTCGAACGAATTGATAATCTGAACCACCCCCAGTCTCAATTAGTTCAGAATATAACCTTTTATTGATATCAATACCTATAAAATAACAGTAATAAGAGTAAAATGGTATCACTGTTTACTAAAAAAAATTGTATTTTCTTAAAGCTGCTTCTAGTGTATATTCTTTAAAAAAAATCAAGGTATAGTTTAGGGTCTAGATCAGCAGCTCCCAAACTTTTTGAATGGCATATCACCCAAACAATTTCCATATTTTGGAGTAACATCAAGATAATGCTGTATATGTATTATTTTGGTAAATTTTGATTGGCTCTCCCTCCACATACCATACTACGTGGCTATTTGAGCTTGAATCAGTGTTGCCAATTCTCCAACCACTGTTTAAATCGGTTTTACGTTTGGTTAAACCTGATCATAATATATAATTTATAAGATTTGATGATACCACTTTAATTTCCTACTGGTAAAACTACCTGGCTTCTCACGGTGTACCACCGGGAATACTTCTAGTTACCATTGGTTGGCTTGCATAGCTCATTCAGAACCAACTTTAAATTGATTTCCTTATAAATATTATTCTTACTCATCTCTTTGGTATTATTTAATATTAATGTATTTTATATTTGGATAAATCCGTGGGAAATCAACCAATTAAAAAATAATTCTGGAACTTGATGTTTCAACATTCCTTTTTTGAGTTATTGGTTTTCATAGTTTTGGAATTCGCATGCTTTTGGCCGCATTTTAAAATCTTCAAATGGCTCTATCTCAAAAACTATAAGGCTTAGATAGGTGTAATTTGTACCATTTTCTTCAGGATTTTACAACCTTTAATATGAGGTGCAACTTGGCCATATTTAAGTATTTTTTTGTTTTAAAATATTTAAAAAATATATATAAATTTTTTAATCTCAAAATCGAAATTTTTAATATTTTTGTAAAAAATATATTCTGTTTATGCACCTTTTGGGAGCATATACACCTAATTTGAAGATGGGATGACAATGGGATCATGTTGTAATAAATAGTTGCATACAGCGGTATGTGGCAAATTCACCCAGAATGAGGTATGCTATGTCAAAAGTGCAAAAAAAACATACTAGGATAGAGGTTTGTAGTTAATAAACTCAATATGCAGTTTTTGTTACATTTTATTCTGTCAACCTTTTCATGGCGATACTTTTTTGAACTGTTGCATTATTTTTTTACCACTGGCAACTCACCTATTAAAGTTATAGAAGCATTCAGAAGTAGAAACCTTCATCAACATTTATAAATTTAGGATCTTCAGACCTACTAGTACCAGGCTTTACAATTCCAGTTTCATTATTTTTTGATTGTTCTATCTTTTCATTAGTCAACATCTCTGGCTGCTTTTCTTTGATAGTTGGATTCTACAACCTGAACAAATTTCCATGTCTTTTTTCATATTGTAATTTAAGTATATCATCCAACTAGTCACATTTCTGAGATCTTTTTTTTTGACCCAGTGTTATTTTTTATTAAATGGGTTGCAACAAAACATTGCCCAATTTCTTTCCATCTTCTCTTCACAAATAAACAGCAGGAAACAGTACTAATAGGACTGATAATGCATAAACAATGATTAAAATAGAACCCAAAAAAATATTATTGTAGCCTAGGTCTTAATTACATGTCCATAAACTAAAATAAGAAAAGCCACTGAAATAAGTCACTTCAATAAGAAATAATACTGAGAAACCAAGCCAATAAAGTACATGGATGTAGTTTGTCTGGCAGTCACAGTAAAACTGATAGAACTTGTAAACAATAGCAGTGTTCAGGTTGCTGCATGTGTGTATGACTCACTTTCCCCAAGGCTTGTCTTATCATGAATCACTGTCTTCATTTGAAATGACTTTTGAGATTCATTGTTGAGGAGCAGTAATTTCTTTTACAGGTGCCTATGTAATATCATTAATAAATTTAATTCTAAGCTCAACCTCATAAGGTTTTTCATAAGTTTTGAATTTTTTAATGGGCCCTATTAAAAAACCTAAAAATTATTAGTTTTTTTTAATGTTTTAGAGTTAACTTAAAAGAGCAATAAATTAAATGAGTAGAAACAATTTTCCCATTTAATTTGTTTATGGTACTGCAGGTGTTCATAAATACTCATGGTATTGACGCAATACACCTCATTATGGATGAATTTGCTGTAGTACTCTATATTTAACTATTTATTATAACATGATCCCATCATCCCATCTTCAAATTTGGTACATGTTCTCCCAAAAGGAGTATAAATAAAATATATTTTCTAGAAAAAAAATAAAAATTTCGACTTTGCAGGGTGTCGACAGGGTCACGAATGTCACGAAAAAGTTATGAATTTTTAATATTTTGGTCATAAAGCCATGAAAAAAATTTTCGTTTGAATTTCCCGCACATCGTAACAACGCGAATGCTTCAAAGATAGTGCTATCCACTACACATAATGGCCAGTCGGAAGTTGCCTGATTGTTTTGTTTGTGATTCCAACGACAAGGTTAACTTTCGCCATCTTGTATTAAATATTAATTTGGCGTGCTAATTGTCTCGTGGGGTGTGTGAGTACATTATGCCGTGTGTGTGTGTGTGTCTATAAATAATAGCTTTCGAGAGAAAGAATTGGAATTCAGGTTTTGTAGATGATAAGGAAAATACCAGGACATTTTCTATTGAAACTGGTTCATCTGTGTTGTGGATCTGGATCAAGATGTTGGTGGCAATTATCAATTTTTTACGCTTTCAGTGATCTGACTGCAATTTGAAGGCGGTGTAAAATGTATATTATAATTTCAAACTAACATGGACAGCAAATAGAAATAGTTTTCGCAGTGAAATATGGCTTATTTTTTTTATAAAATATAAAATAATATTATTAATGTTAATATTTAATCCTTGACGTAATTCATTTAATTTTAAAGACCATTCATTCTAAACAGTTGAAATTTACAAATTTTTAAAATGATTTTTGTTGTCTAATGGGAACATAAAATATAATCCTAAATTATTTTTAATCGTGTGTTGCGAAAAAAATCCATAATTTTTTTGGGGGGCATTCAAAGATTTTATGTGTGAAACTTAGGCTAATCTGTTAAAAGATGCCTGGTAAATGTTCGCTCAAAGAGTTTTGGCTGACTTTTGAAGAAAATAAATACTCAAAGTGGTTGCGCCCTGTTGAAGATGAAGAAGGCATATTGTACATTTTATAAATCGAAATTTTATATAAGCCACTGTGGGTTGAATGGAGTGAAAATTCATGGAAAAGGTAAGAAGGATTTGGAACTAGCCTCTGCCCTACTCCAAGGTGTTTTTTTTATTAATATCTAGGCCCGATGTACAATATAATGTTCAGCCGTTTACCGAAGGAATTTTTTTTGCACCGCGTCTTATTGACCGTTTGGGCTATACGCCCCCGAAGGTATTTTGTGGTCAAAAAAGGTCACCAAAAAGTCATGAATTTTTGTTACTCTAACTGAGTAGACACCCTGTTTTGAGATAAAACAAAAATACTTTTTTAAATTCTTTAGGAAAAATAAATAAATTGTTAAATATGGTCAAGTTGCATATCATATTAAAGCTTGTAAAATCCTAAAGAGAATAGTACACATTCCACCTCTCTAGGTCTTATAGTTTTTGAGATAGAGCACTTTGAAGATTTTAAAATGCGGCCAAAATCACATAAATTCCAAAACTTTGAAAGCCATTAACTCAAAAACGAAATGTAAAAAAAATTTGAAATTTAATATTTTTCATCCATTTAATAAATAGAACCAATGTTCCAAAAATTATCTTGTTCAGAGATGTGAAGGTCCAGACCATTGGTTGGTTTCACATGGATGGATTCTTTAATTTGAAAAATGACTCCTGGACATGTAAATTGAACCCTAGGCCTTTGGTTTGATTTTCACAGTGATTTGAACTGAAATACTTAACAGTTCTGGTTCTTGGTCTTCAAACAAAATTATTAAGGTTCTGGTTCTAGAAAAATGAACGTTCCTTTCATTTTTTTATTATGTTCCTGTTCTGTTTCTTAAAAATTTCTCTTTACTAATTTTAGTTTCATTAAAATATTTGTAATTAAAACATAATATCAAAACACAATATACTACTACAAAATGAGTTTAAAAAATACAAATAATCCAGGATCTTGATAATTGCACAATTTATTAATTAAAATTAATGGTTCTATTTGATCAGGAGATTTTTTTTGCATAGTTCTAAAAATAATAAAAAGACAGCCTCTGTGATCTAGTGATCAAGTTTCTAGCTAAGATCCAGAGGTCGCAGGTTCGATCCTCGGTGTGGTCAGATTTTTCTGTGAAGTAGTGTGTCATCAACAGGGTCAAACTCACCCTGCGTGGATAAATGAAGAGCTACTTGAATAAAGAAGTAGCAGCTCTGGTTTAGAAAACTGAGCTTAGCAATTTAAGGGTTTGTTGTGCTGAACACATGACATCCTTTATTCACAAAAGTTGGCACTAACATAAGGGAGTTTGGGGTAATTTGGGTATAGATTATAATTTATTGAATAAAACCTCAACTAAATATTAAGGATACCGGTACCGCTACACAAAAAAATTATGTGTACATACATCATGGGTACCTATAATATAATGCCAAAATAGTATTGGTAGCATTTGTAACATTACGATGTATAATGTTCCAATGGGACAACGCCCACTACGAACGTTAATGGATGTATCGCTTCAATTCATACTACCCGCCCCAATAAAATCAATTAAACTTAGGATCCCTACAATAGTATTGTTCGCTGTTGTAGTTCTTGTAGGCTAAGAAGACATAATATAACCATGCTGGACAATATGTTTCACTACTCAATCCAAACCAATGTAATATTTATTCTTTCCACGTACTTACCAAATGAATCTGCTAGTTATAGAAACCTGCTAGGCTGGACGACTCACGGTAAACCAAGACCGGCAACTGGAGCAGGAAAAGCCGGTGTATCAACAAACGCGTCCCGGCACTCCGATGTACTAGCGTGAAATGAACCAAGGACTATCTACTTCGACTAGAAGACAACTATGTTTCCGACCTCTGGCGGATACTAGAGGAACTTCCTTCGAAACATCGTATGATTGGAGATATTCACTAATATTCCAATGGAGCAAGAACAACTTTCATCGACATCCACATGGCTTTTTGCAGGCATCGTGACGTCACCGCGTGTGTTTGTGTATCCCCATAATAACAATGAAATCCCTATATAATGGCTATGCAAGTATGTAAAGACTGACTATTCTACGATCGACGATCAACGACAGATCATTGTCATGGAGCTGGGCAATGGCTAGGAGAAGGACTTGTAAATGTATCAAATTCGTCGCTTAGACGAGTGGAGTTATGGACTCTTAACTTTTTTATCTATAATCTTCTAACATAAAAATTTTCTGTTTCAAAATTTATTATATTTATTATTTGATCGTCTATTTAAATTTAAAATACTATATCTTATAAATGTCGCCGCTCGGGCGCTGGTCGTTTACTTTTGTACTTATTCTCGTAAATATTTTCAGTTACGTAATAACTAGAAGTTGACAGGTTTATATTTATTTGTTTGGAATTGTAGAGTATTCCCATTTTTTTTAAAGTAACTTTTCGTATTTGAATATATGGTTAGAATTAACGTAACGTGATGTAACTTTTTTGAAACTTGAATTAGGATAACTTTGTAACGTAAGTTCCTTTTGAACAGCTCAGTTTTGTTTGTTTATTTTGGGAACTGTGTGTCCCATATTCTCTGTCAGATCGAGTAGTCCCGTGGGTGTTTGGCTTATGTCTGGTAGTCAAGCTCTCACGTTTATGTAAACTCTGTAATGTAGTCGTCAACATTTAATCTTCTTTATATATTAGATATCGTTTTCTGTGCATTACGAAACCTTTGGAACCATATCAAGGTGCCCATTAGGCCCTTATAATTTTTGTATCACATATAAATAATTACCCTGTAGTTTTGTCTCATATAGACTGGTCAATCAATTTTGTGATGGATATCATGTTTCCTTTTTGTTTAAATACGTGCACAACTTAAATCTGTAAAGTTGTTTACTTCGAGTATGATTTCCAACAGAACCCATTATGTTATAATGAGACCATTTATTGCCATCTGCGCTATTGTCATTAATTGAATAAAACTACTCTTTGTTGAATTTACATATTTTTACAATTTCCATTTTTTTGTATGTTAGTTTATATCCTCTCCCTTTATTACCTTATAATGGTCGGGGTAATAACGAGTAGTAGAGAGGGTGTAACACATTGATATTAGCTTCTATAAAGAAACTGTTTATAGTTTCATATGTGAAGAAACTTCAACTTTAAAACAGTCCTACTATTATTGAACCAGCTGCAGTATTCATATTAAGGTATGTATACAATACATATGTCTATTATATGTTTTCATCAGATTGAGTCATATGTGACTTATGGTTTTTAAGTTATTTAACAATTTAAAAATGGGGTAATTTGAGTATAATTTTATATGAAATTAAAAACTAACCACATTTTTTGTTTTAGATAATGCCACATACATACATCAAGAAGAAACCTCAAACACATGATTCAAATTATCTTGAAAATGCCTGAAAAGAGGTTCAGAATGGATCATCAGTGTATGCAGTAGCAAAAAAAATACAAAATTCCATACAAAACATTGAGGCAGTGGCACGAGTTTCCTCTAACGCATCAAGCAGCTGGCAGGGGAACAGTCTAACCAAAGATGAAGAGAAGTATATAGTAGTAGCCTTAGCTTACACTGCAAAATGTGGTTATCCCCTTAAAAAAATGGACATCCAGAAAGGATTTTCAACCTGGATGAGACAGGCCTTGATACTGAGCCTACTAAAGATAAAGTGTTTGTCCCAAAAAGTACTAGAGTGACCTGGAGTGTGGGTAGATTAGGGTATGGTGTCCTCTTTGTAGCAAGGACTAATGGGGAACATTATCCACCCTGTGTTATTTTTAAAGGCTTCCAAATACTTAGATACAAGTTGTACTTGCTGGTGAATTATATGATGTAACAGAATCTAGTTGAATGCATGACTATATCTTTGAAAATGGCTCAGTGTATTTTTCAATCAAGTGAAACATCTTGCTAAACCAGTTTTAGTGCTTTTCAATGGGCATGGCAGTCATTTAACTTATAATGTCACCTGTACAGCCATAGAAATGACATTCTTTTGTGCGCCCCTCCAAACACATATCATGCCCTTCAACCATTGGATGTTGGTGTATTTGGTCCAATGAAGAATACTTGGAAAGATATCCTGCAGACGTGGTACTGTGAGTGAGTCCCGCCTAAAAAATACAGATAAGGCTATATTTTCAACTCTTTTAAAGAAACTTGTAGCAACCTCTTTCAAAGCAGACCATGTCATTGGAGGTTTTAAGGGCTCTGGTAAATAAATAAATAAGTAAATAAATCTGTTCTGGGCAGTATAATTTTCTCGCTCAAACCAGCAGAGAATCTGATGCCTAATATGCCTAACGGCACACAAACTAGGTGTAATAACTCACAAGAAGTCACAAATATATCAAGGCCTCAACATTTAGTCAAAATGAAGATGAAGGCCAAAATTTGCCAGCCCCATTGACTAACAATTCAAATATAGAGCTAGGCCTAAATTCACTAGGCCCATCATCAGTGGGTGTTGATATAGGCCTAGTTAAGCCATCACCCATCACCAATGAAGAAACTGAGCGAAACTTTATCACCTTAGCAGCCTACAGCTGTACTTACAGCTTTAAGGAATTCTAAAACATTCATTTATTCATTGAATATGTAGTGGGGAATGCCAGGCCTCCACCGTGGTTCAGATTCCACATTAAACTGTAGGTCCTCCATTTCATCTCACAATCACCCTACCATTATATACATTAGCGTAAGTGAGTATAACCCGAACGGGTAGTAAGACGTGGTGCTAATAATAATAACATTGAATATGTACTATTAATAAAAAAAATTATTCTACTGTTCTCTACCTTATTTCTTAGAATACCTACACTTAACTATGGTTTGGGTAATGTACAGTAGCCCCACGACTTCTTTGGTGCTGACTGACAGATCACAGCTGAGAGCTGATGGCTTTGAAAAGTTATCAGACCAAATTATGTATCCCTACGCCAAACCATATGATCTGCAAAACATGTGTTTAGCAGCTGTCACTTCTGACAGTAAAAATTTAGGTATATACCTAAATGTTAACTGTCATAAGTCAGCTGTGAGCTGTCAGTCAGCACCAAAGAAGCCATGGGGCTACTGTAGGTATTATTAAAGCTTAAATCATTTTTTACTCTAAAAATATATAATATACCCAAATTCACCCATCCATGGGGAATTTGGGTATAGTCAAACTTATGGTTACCATTTTGACAACACGGGGTTAATACACATGAAAATACTATAGAATCATTCTAGAAATTCACAATGCTTAGATGGAACAGGAAAAAATTAAAAACTGTATCATGGTAACAAGCTACAGGTCTAAAACGTTGAAAAAGGGTCATTTTAATACCCAAATTACCAGACACACCCTAGCCAACAGATAAAGGCCACTTGTTTTGGTATGGTTCTATTGTGGACTGATGCCATGTAATTTTATTTTGTGTGTTTTTTTAATGGATAAAAGGTAAATTATCTAAAGCTGATTTGATGCAACCAAACTAGCTACTTATCATGTCAAAACCAAAAGGAAATAGTATGGACCTACCGTATATGATTTTAGTCTATTTGTCTTAAATATTTGTATAGTATGTCTGTCAATTCATTTTATGTATAAAAATATTATTTTAGGCTTTATTAGCATGATATTAAAATAACCTTAACGGCATTATTCGTGATTTCAATTCAAACACTTTGAATTGAAAATGTTAAGTACTTTCTTGAAACCCTTAATTTGTAGACATCAAAATAATAAATGAGTTAGCAGGGTTATTTAAATAAATTTTATTTAATCTACTTTAAGAACCATCTAAATAATAATTTTGATACTATGCCACTAATTCTGTCATTTAAGGAAATTCCAGAATAGGTAGTATTTATTTCCCCCCATATATCAAATAATTCAAATAAACATGTCTAAATTACACACAATGAACACAAACTTTGAATGACTTCTTGCTATTTGAAAGCAGAGGGAAACGATTAACAATTTTCGACTCCTGCCCTTTATCCCTCCAAGCAAAGTGGCTGTTCAACAACTTGAATTGTTTGAATTTTGGTAAATTACTTTTAAATAAACTTCTTAGTATTTAGGTTATACTCCTTGTACAACAGGGGAGTTTCTCATTTTTCAATATTCACCCTTCGTAGATATGTTTGCAGTCATTCAAAGCTAAATACATCTTACTTAGCTCTTAGCATAAAGAGTAAAATGAGAAAACCCTACATGATAAGACAATTATCCTTCCTCTAAAATCTGAACTAATTAGTGCTTATTGCTATACATGCTCAATGAACTAATTAGGGATTAATACTTTGTACGCATTGATACTTCTATAATCCCTTGGAAAATAAATATATTCTTCTCTCACAAAAATTCTTGGGAATAGGAAAAAAAATTAAAATTAAATTAAGTTTCAGAAAGAAGAGCATAAAATAAAACTAAACTTTTTTTTATATAAAATTTAAGAACCGGTAATAACTTTTATTAATATATATATAATACTACACTACATGAATAATGGATTAAGTAGCCAAGCTATTATATTTGTTAGTTACAGTTCTAGCCTTAACTAATATCATTTTATTTAAATTGTAAAGTGATACCTGGACACAGGAATCCAGGGAGTCAACCCTGAACTGGTAATTGAAATTAATCTATTTTTTAGGAACCATAAGGTAAAGTAATTTATTTATGTGGCTGAAATTTAGTATAGCTAGACATTAATTTGAGGTGTACAGAATGAAATAATTATATTAATAAAATTAGTATTAATGATAGTATTAATATGACAAGTAATTCAATGAAATATTAATAATATATGTTAATATAACTTACTCTATGCCATTAGGGACTTGAAAGTTCAATGCTGCACTTAAAAAAGTACGCCACTTATCCCTGTCTTGAGCTAGTTCTATCCATTCGACCTCATTACACCCTATATCTTTCAAGTCTATTCTAATGTTATCCTCCCATCTGCATCTAGGTATTTTCAATGGTCTCTTCCCACCGGGTTTGTCAGTCTATAGCCTGAACAAGGTTCTAGAATCTCCCATTCGCGCTGCATGTCCTGCCCACAGTAATCTACGAGACTTGATTATCTTAACAATGTCTTGTGATGAGTACAGGTTATGTAACTTATTATGTAATCTCCTTCACTCCCCAGTAGCTTCATCCCTTATTGGACCTAACATCTACCTATGCACCTTGTGTTCGGACACCTTAACTTTGTTTTAATAAAATTATAAATATTTAATTGTGTACACCCTATTAATGTCGTGAGCATAGTGACATTAGTTGACAAAGTTGTCACATATATTCAAGAAATTTTGAGCTCAACCAAGAAAATTAAACTATGTTTCTACTTGATAAATATTTAATTTATTTTGACCAAAATAATGCTTTTGTTTTAAAAACTACAACAACACTGACCTTTTCTCATATCCCCTCGACTCAATTGCGGGTTCACTTTTAATACATTCAACCTTCCCAATTCCTAGCCCATTAGCATAACTAGTATTTAAGTGTATAACCCAAACGGGTAGTAAGATGTGGTGCTAAGTAAGTATAATTTTCAAATATTTTATTAAATATTTGCACTATAGATCATGTGCTTGAGTTTAACAAAATAAAACAGCAACATCTGGAAGAATAACATGGGACTATATGAAACAATACAAAAATATAGTTGCATAGTAAGATCAGAATATTTTCTTATATGACACAATTAATATCTTCAATGCTGCTTGTGAGAGATACTAAAGTTTAAACACTTTTATGTAAATAGTGTTCACAATATATTGTGTCTTTGTTATGTAGCTTAAGTTTTGATATATCAAGTCAAAGTTTACTAATACTAAAGTGGTGCAAAAGCAGGTGGTGGATATGTAGGCCATTACTATTACTTTGATTGTCCTGACTTAAATTTTGTTAAGATCCAGGTAACTATACTTTTAACTGTATTACCTAATTATTGCCTTATTTCACAGATGCTTAAACTATGTATGTATTATGTCTTGTGGTTTATTCTTATTAACTCTGTATGTGTATGCAGAGTGGTCTAAATGCAAGTGATGAGATTGAAGTTTGGGGAGCGTCGTCGCAATGACTGGACGTGCTGCTTCTGCTGCCACGTCAGGACAGGAACAATCTTCTTGGGAATATGGCACTTGGTACGTATTTTAAGACAGTTGGGTTATAATTTGCATGTGAAAATTAATTTTATAATATAGCTTTTTAATAAAATGTGTTCATACATAACATATGCCAATGGAAGAATCTAGAACCATGTTCAGGATATTGACTGGCAAACCCAATGGGAAGAAACTATTGGGAAAACCTAGACGCATTTGGGAGAATATCATTATAATTATCCTAAAAGAAACAGTGTAATGAGGTGGACTGGATAAAAATAGATCAAGATATTGTGTAATGAGGTGGACTGGCTAGAACTAGCTCAAGATAGGGTTTGGTATAATGAGGTGGACTGGCTAGAACTAGCTCAAGATAGGGTTTGGTGTAATGAGGTGGACTGGATAAAACTATCTCAAGATAATAAAGACAGGATGTAATGATGGGGACTGTAGAACTAGCTCAAGATAGGGGATGTGTGTGAAGGGATGGATTGGATAAAACTAGCTCAAGATAAAGAGAGGGTGTAATGAGGTGGACTAGATATAACTAGCTCAAGACAAGTTTTGGGTTTAATCAGGTGAACTGATTAGAACTTCGAGGACAACATTAAAAGTAACGCTCAACAATTTTTTAGTCCAAATGTTGAATGTTGGCAATATGAGTAGTTTGAATACCAAGCTCCTGACTCTGAAATCATGTGTCGGTCGCTCTAGCGGAAGAAACCTGAACTACTGATCCAAGATGGCGCCTGTGTTATTGTCGCCACATTGGTAAAGCAACAAAATGTCTGTTTTTTGGGGACAAAAGGAAACAGCTCAATTGAAATACTAGGCATGTATAGTGATGTTTGTCTAGAGCACAGCAGCGTCTCCAGTTGGTGCACATTCTTTCAAGAGGGCCGAGTAAACCTTGCTGATCAGCACGTTCCAGTCAACTAGTAACCACTTGACCACCTCCCAATCTCGGAGGCATTGAGCAGGCAATTTGGAACTAGTGGCAAATCTATCCGCGAACCTTGGGAGAGCAGTTCATTTCTTACAGTACAGTGTACAGCATTGTGCTTGAGAAATTGAAATTCTCTAAAATCATTACTCTCTTGGTGTCTAAGAACCTTACAGAAGAGCCAGATATGGATGTCATCCTTCAACCACATGGCGTGTTACACTGAAGAAGGGCATGACTTTCTGGAAGCTGTAGTGACTGGCATAGAGTCCTGGGCACACCACTACACATGCAGCCAACGCTTCGACTCAGATAAAGTGAAATAGGTCATAGTATGATAGCTATATGCCCAGAAAACTGAGATCTATGAACAAGGTATACTAAAACTGATCCTGAGGTGGGAGAAATTCCCTGAGAGACTCGGTTCTTAAGTTGAAAAATATCTAAAACATGTAACTTCTTTGTATATAATTGTTATTTTGTCCAATTATTAAAACATTTTGAAAAACAAAAAATTGTTACTTTTCGAGCTGCCTAGGTAAGAGGACAAATGAGGAACAACTTGAATGAAAAATAAGCAGCTCAGGTCTAGAAAAATGAGATTAATGACAGGAAGGTTCATTCAGCTGACCTCATGACACCCTATATCCGCAGAAGCTGGCACTATCTTTGCCAATAGATGACCCCTGAATTGGTATAGCTCGATTGTGTTCCGATGCCTTGTAATTTGGACTAGCTACATTCGCATCAAGAGAGGCTGGAGAAACCACAGCTATAAATCATATGTTGATAATCACTCTTGATGTGCTCAGTTAAGATTTGAACCTCACCTTCCCCATTAACTTAACGTCAAGCCTAAATTGTGACCTAATGACTATAGTTGCGAGTAAAATACTTTTAAACATATTGTTGAAGTTGTCCACTTACATAAATTAACATAATAGGGAGATATCTACACATAAAATATAAACATTTTCATATGTTTTGTTAGAAGGCTATAACACATAATATTTTTACAACCATTACTGTTTCCAGCCTGTGGCCCGAGTCAATATTTTATTCAAGTCATATATTTTCTACTACCGCCACTGTCGTAGCTTCAAATGCCTAATAATCTAACACAAGACTAGGACAGACCAACATCCAGTCCCCGGCCGTTAATATATCAATGTGAAAGGCTAAACCCATAAATTAATCAAAGATAAATTTTCGGCCATGCCGGGATTTGAAACTGGGACCCTTAGCTCAGTAGACAGACACGCTACCAACTTAACTAAGGTGTCAGACATAAAAACAGAATATATCATATTAATTTATTGTAGGTTACATTATTAGCTCATTGAGCCTATAATTTAGTAGGATTATCTAAGAAAATGTTTTCACAAAAAAGCACTGTGACAGTTAATATCTTAAATTATTGTTTTTTTTAAATATTATATTTAGTGAAATAAAAAGAATGTAATATTTATGTTAAAGTGATGACAAATGTGTCATCACCAAGATTCACTTTTATATTTTGTGATGTAGGTTTTACCTTAGCTTTTGAATTTCTAACCCAATTTCCAATTTACTTTCTTGAGTACCTGTGAAGGGTGACAACTAGTTAATGAATATGAAATTACTTTTATCTATAAGGAAAACCTCTTTTCACTTTATGAGGTAATTGTATTATATTTGGAAGAAGGTATAAGAAAGGTGGAGGGAAACATATAAAAGGGATGAACACAATATTGCCTTTACAATAAAAAAAGAACACAGTTCACACTTTACATTTCAGCCATTGGACAAAGAGGTGATGGTTGTCTCTTAAAGAAAATCGTCACTGCTCAATCCCCTGATCTAAGTTTTATTCTGTCTGAACTCATCAGCGAGGAGTGTAGAACACGCAACGCAACTTCCTAAAAGAGGCAACAAAAAAAACACAAAATGGAAATATGTAAAGAATGATAGGATACATAGAAAGGAACATGTAAAAGGTATGACACAAAGGACAAACACACGAAAAGGACATTGGATGTGAATATATACTATATCTGTATAAGGAAAATCTCTTTCGCTTTATGTGGTAATTGTGTTATATTTGGAAGAAAGTACAGGAAAGGTGGAGAGAAACATATAATGGGACGAACACAATATGGCTTTCACAATGGAAAGGAGAACACACTTTACATTGCTGACCACACTAGTTTTGTAATTTCAATTTGAGATACAACCCACTTTAGTGGCCAAATGGTCCAAGGCATCACTCTCGCAATAGACTGGAATGTCTATGACTGGCAGGTTTGGTTTGGAATCCTGGTTGGTTATACTGAGAGTGGTTTTCCCTAAATGATTTTCTACTCTCCCTTCATGCATTTGTGGGTATGACACTCTTCCTCCCCCCAACATCTCCAACATATTAGTATAATTAGTAACCTACATTATAACAAATAAGTAGTAAGAAACAGTGACCAATAACAATTAAGTTTGGTGCCAAATAGTATCATAAAATACATATCTCATCTTATCAGAAATACTCATCTGAGTTCTCTCTGTCGCTAATAACTCACATTGTTTTTATCTATCCACTCTCTACTGATAGTACAACTATTAAAGGTCTTATAGTTAAAACTATTGTTTATTTTAGATAGTCTTGATCCTAGCAACACACTTAATGAGGATGATAGGATTGATAGTACCCACTACTTATTTATAACAATAATGCCACACACCTGTAAAACTGTTAGAACCAGGAAAAATACTTGTGAAATTGACTTGTTTAACTGTGAGCTTTAATTGCATAGAAGAAAATATGGATTGAAGAACTAAGCCAACTGATTACAACACGTCTTATTCTCCTTCTTAATTGGGCTGTGTAAGAACTACATTTACTATGGCCTCTACCATTTTGATATCCCCACCCCCTAACCCCCGTTCTTCCTTTCAAAGACTTGGTTCCCTAAAAGGTTGTTACCAAATGTAATATCAAATTAATAAACTTATTCTAATAAAATTGTTGTTGTCAGAAATACATATAAGTCTTTCAAAAGAACATAGTGCTAAAGTGCTAAACACCACCTCTCCCTTTGTTTTTTCTCCCCATCATTGGCTATTGTGAGAGTGACACCTTAGACCATGCGGCCACAGAAACTGGTTGCTTCCTGTTGTTACTAATTCAAAGTCACAGTGAGATGAACTGTAACAATCTTGTTGCACATGTAAGAATACTTTCTTTTTGTGGAGTCTCTTGTTAGGATCCAGCTTGATAATGATAGGAGCCCAGTTTAATGCTATTTATATGTGAAGAATTTGTTATTTTTTTGAAACTTGTTTTTTATTAATTCAAAACTAATTTATCCTGAATATTTATGTGTGTACATACAATGCGGCAGCTTAAGCTCTCCTTGTTGCGAACTGAATTTGAAAATTTGGATTGATTTAGCGCGGACCACGTCTCATTAAGGTTGTGGACAAAATGAAGAAAGAAGCCTCCTTTTTTAATATATTATTCAAAAGAGATCCTTCTAGAGGCTTCTTTCTTTCTTTCTGTTGCACCATGTTCTATTTGTTCCAGAAGGTTGGGAGGGAGAAAGAATGTGTTTTTGAAGTGGTTATATTTCACAAGTAATTGCAATAGTGGTGTGGGGATATAAGCTGACAGTCATTGTAAACAATAAATAAATAAATGATCATCCAAGTGTTTTGAGGATATTTCCTAACACATGTAGATGCATTTAGTTTTATGTTCCGAAACTATTAATTAATTAGAAATATGTTAAGGGTGGGAACTTTTGATTAAAATTATTATAAAATGAAAATCTATTTCATTATACACACTTTTAGTAGGTTAAGTTTTTCACTCCAATTTGAGTTAAAATAGGCCCTAATATACTTTGTCATCATTATAAGTAACCAACATAAAACATTATTATTCACATGTGATATCTGTAGACGAAAATCACAATGTTTGTAAATAACATTTTATATAGAGATATTTTCTCATATCCACATTCCTTATCGTTCATACAGACATTTTCCTTGTAAGCCCATTCAGCTAACCAAAGCTATCCTTGAGTACTACCTAGTTTTTGACATAATTAAATGGTTTTATCCGCTTTGGTGGCTGAATGATCCAAGACTTGACTGCAGATGACAGGGAGATCGAGGTTTGGATCTCTGTCGGATTTACTAAGGTTGGTTTTTCCACAGTGAGTTTCCATTCTCCCTTCATGCAAATGTGGGCGCACTTCCTCTTACTAAACCTTTATAATCCCTAAAACCATCATTGTAATTAGTACATAAGCCTAGAATCCGAACCGGTACTAAGACACGATACTAAAAAAATCATTTTATGTTTACAAGCAACTAAGCCTATATTAGTATTGTATGGAGATTTAACTACATTATTTAGATACAAAAATAGTCAAGTATTTTGATGTGTATAAAAAAATATTATAATTAATCAATTACACTAAAATAAAATGGATTAATATTTAACTTGAAAATATTTATCCCGCTTATATGGAATTTTGCTTGGTAGAGCACGATCTTGCTATGCCGAACTTGTAATTATTAAGGACATACGGGCTATCAAAGGATGATAAGAAAATGTACAACTATATTAAATAATTTATTATAATAAGACCTATTCATATGTGGTTAGTCATAAATTTTGATTCTAGTACATTTTATTAATTTAGTTTTGAAATACATTTCCCATAATTTTGTGGCATTTTTATTTGTTTCACAAATGCTAGACTTACCTATAGAATATTCTGTAGCTTATTATAGACTTACCATGTTTTGATTTATTTTGTTATAAAACATTGCTCAATAAATTGATGTAAAACACATTAGTATGCTTGCATCAACAATGTGTCGAATGTTAACAAACAGTTGGCGCACGAAAATAAAGAGAAAATCCCATGTGACCATGAGTGGGGTTGGTGGGAACATACCTAGAGGAAGTTTTGACTACTTTGTCTCCCAGGCTAGTGCACGTTCAAATCACCAAGAACATTCTGTAAATAAAACTGGGCTTTGCATAGCTTTAACGTACATGTACCAAATTAACCAGCTTCTTCCATCTATCTAGATCTATTTAATGAAGTTTTATTTGACTATCTGGCAGGGTGTTCCAAGTAATCATTATTTGTTGGCTACAGATGCTGCATGTGTTGGCGCTGTCAGTGATAGCTGTGGTTCTGCGCCACCCAGAGATGGTGGAGGACCCTAGTGAGTCACTAGGCCCCGCCCTGCCCACACCTCTGAGTGAGGTTGAGGAACCTGTTGTTGAGATTATCAGCCCGAATCTAGGGCCCAACATTGAGCTGAGCCTGTCCACCGACAACAACCGACAGCATCAGGCAGATCTGGCCACGGCTCACGGATACAGAGATATATTCGGTAACAGGAGTCTCAACCACCGTGAGTCATTGTCCTCTGACCTATCAAATGTGAATTTTTCAAACATTAGGCCATAAGAACACAACTTGTAAACTAACTTCATTTAATTAAAGATGGTATTTTATTATGTGAAAATTAGGTTTTCTGAGTTGCACAAGAGACAAGTATGTAAAAATCTCATTAAAACTTGTTTTGTCATTTTATGATAACAAGTACTACACTACCAAAGTATTTAAATTTCTTAATGAGTTAGCCACACCTCAACCCAAGATAGTTTTTAACCTACCACCTTTTTGCCCATCTTTTTTAAAATATATATTTAGGCTGCTCTCAGTATAATTTAATTGAAGGTCTTTGGACAATAATATACCATGCCATAAATAGTAATTCGGAGATATTGATAATTGTTTGAATGAATCAATAGGAAATATTAGGGGTGTGCGAAGTCCACTTTTTCAATTTGAAGGGAAC
Organism: Timema shepardi; assembly: GCA_902151425.1. NCBI lineage: Eukaryota > Metazoa > Arthropoda > Insecta > Phasmatodea > Timematidae > Timema > Timema shepardi. The sequence goes on along the minus strand of CABFVX010001951.1, from coordinate 87,351 downwards.
TGGAATTGAACATATGAAATATTCTCAAAATCGTATTGTGGCTATTTATATAACTTTATGCACTTAAATTACTTTAAAAATGTTTTATTGCACAATTATTGTTTGTAATATTTTATTATAGTTTGAAAAATAGTTTATCACAACTTGTAATTCAATAATTTGAATTACTTCTGACTTTTACATATCAATGTTAATTTGTATTTACAGTTCAGAATTGCAATGATTGCCCATAAATTGAGTATTCTAGTTGTAAATATATTTATTGACGAAATTTCATAATTGTCAACGTTGGATTTTTTTAATTGAAGTCAAAGCTAGGAATTTGTTTCAAGGCCCAGTTGAAGTTTTGCACACCCCTAATAAAATATCATGTGTACTATGTTTTTTAATAAGTTAATTTAGTGACTACTTTTAAGATATCTTTTGAATTCATAATCATTTTCATTAAACCACCATTTAAGATTGATAGATTTTTTACTGTTAAATACTAATTAATGCCTTAAATTTCAATGATTTAAAAACATCTGATAGTTTTGTTACTTTAGCTATGGGAAGAGTGGAGGAATAAGGTCAATGTGATATTTAAATTGAAAGAGTCTAGAGATAACATTTAATGACTGATATATAGAGACCCTGATTTGTGGTAAATAAAACCACTGGATTTTGTTAAATAAAAAGTTGGATTTCGGTATAAAAAGTCTGTAAATAAAAGGGTAAAACCATGATTTTCAGTAAATAAAATTACTTGATTTCGTAAATAAAAAGTTGAATCTCGGTAAATAAAAGGGTAAGACCCTGATTTTCAGTATAAAAAGTCTTGAGGTTTTTTTAAGGTAATGGTAATAAATTAACTCAAATAGCTTAGAAAGTACTTGCAATGAATTATTTTATAAGACAAAAATGTCCATACCTTTTATCAACATACTTCACGTCATTCACCAAAGTACAAATACAACATTGTTTCCAAATTTTCAATTTTCAAGTTAGTGCGCTTATTGACATAATGCTGGAATATGCCGAAAATGTACGTTCACTGTCAACATTAGACACAGGAATCCATATTGCTTTTATGCTGTTGATGGCAAACTCTTCATTGTCTTCTTTCAGTCCAAACAATATGTCCAAAATGTCAACTTTTATGTCAACTTTTTTACTATTGCTTTGCAAAGCTCTCACTTGTGTCTGCAACGCACACTATCCTCTTTGAAAATTAATTTCAGAGCAAGATTTTAAAAATGGTATTTTCCGAGCTGATTGGAAGAGATCAGAATCAACTTATTTTGTCCCAATCGAGCGAATGTCAAATAGAGTACCAATGTTTTCAAAAAATGTTTTGGATGGGTCTGACTGATGGAGTGAATTCAGCTTTTTAAGGCACTTCCGTCCTAAAGATTGAAACTGACTTTTGACATTTACTTGTTTTAGAGTTAGAAGAATTTTCAATTTATCCTGTGTTTTTCCTCTGTAGTTCATGTCAGAAATCAGTTTAAAATTACTTTGTAGCTCTGTCACTTTACCATACAGCTTATGACTGAAGGCATCAGCTTATGACTGAAGGCATAGGTAGAACCTTCGAGTATAGTAATTAATTCCACCAATTCAGAACAGTGCTCAATTAAAAATGTTGTTTGGCATTCAACCAACATTAGGGTCACCTTATCATTTCACATATACGGACGTACTTAAGTGCTGCTGTCACCTCCTCCAATGTTGAAAAATATTCCACTAGATCCACCAAATATTCACAGATGTACACCACTGAACAAAACCAAGATTTCCATCGCATTAAAACTGGGTTTGGAAATAGTTTAGCAGACTTTTCACCTTGACTGTATTTTTCATTCTAAATGCTAGATAATTATGTTTTCTCTTTCGAGTGTTCAGAAATACATGCCTTTGCTTTAGCAACACACTCATTCAGCTCTGGCAGCTCTGCTGACCAATAATTTTGAACCAAATTAAGTTTGTGGTCCCAGCATTGTTATGCAGAAAATCATCGCTTAAGAGAACTTTCAAAGAAGTCACACATTTCGTCATGTAACGCGCACCATCTATCACAACACAAACTACATTTTCATAAGGAATCTCATACTTGGTGATGGTGTCCACAAGTGCCCATAAACATTCTGTTGCTGAAGAGTTCTGCAAAACTTTAACTGCACCAACAAACAAACTTTGCTTCAAATCAGCACGTAATGTTTTCAACAAAATAACAAAAATACACTGTCCTTTTCTATCAGTTGTCTCATCACAAAGAATTGCAACTTGCTGATTTTTTACATTGTCCTTGATATTATCCTCTTGTCTTTGGTTAACTTCTGGGTTCCAAACACTTCTTATAGTTTCTGCCTTAGGGAGGTCTCCTCCACCTAAAACCGAATTGTAAGCATACTAATTTTTGATAGAACAAATTAATATCAGGCTCTGTTGGTTGACAAAGTGTGATAAAATCTTGAAAATAACCCAAATCAAACATTTCTATCTCATCTATTTTTTTGGATAAATTAATAAATAATCAAATGTGTTAAAAAAACACTATTTTGTCATTAGGAAAATAAAATCAGAAAACAGGGGAAAATAATTGGCCCTTATTTACTTTTGATTTTTAAATAATAAACGAAATTTTTTTTAAATCTTCAAAATGGTTACCTTTCGCATATTTATCCATCCAATATCGCATAGAAGGATGATCTAGTTTTTCAATGGGAATATTGGCTTCCATAAATGTTTTCATGGTATCCATAATGAATTCTTTGCGGTCTTCTTTTGAGGTTTTAGACTTTATTAGAGAATTTTCAAGGGTTGCTTGTTTTGATGATTCAGAAACATTACTTTTTTTTCCGTTTATGCAAGGCACTATTAATATGCTTCAAACACGTGTCTTTTCTGAACCAGTCAACGCGCGTGTTGCACAATTTGCACATCATTATTTTTTTAACTTTATCAAATATTTAAAATCCTTCTTTTCCAAACTCACGCTCTCTTTCAAAAATACTTAAAACTTTAGGCATGCTTGAATATTAAATAAATATAAGAGAGGTTAAAAACAAAATGATCTTACTAACGAGTAATGCAAAGTTAATATCTAACGACCTGATGGAAGTGACGTCATCAGTAAGCCAAAGATAGGAGTGTAGAGAGATCTGACTCTAACTTGGACATGACTTGTTTTTGGCTTCTAATTCTGTAAATACTTGCCTTGGGTGCCCAATATGGCCGTTTTATTAGCCAGTTTTAACACTTTTTAAAGCAAGTCTTTGGTTGAGGTAAATAAACTTTCTTTTGAAATAAAATTATATTGGTTCAGTTGGTACTATTTTTTTTTGTTCAAGTCTTAGAATGGCTGCTAATGTCAGCAATGTTTTATAATTTATTCGCGTTTAGATTGAAAAAGTGACTGTAATTCACATTTAAATGGCCAAATCGTCAATTTCGCGAATAGATATAATTTGGTTTTATTTCGCGTCAATATTTTCAGTCAAAACTGCCACAATGTGTTTAATTATGTTTCTATGGCAATTTTAATGTGCTAAGTAAAAGTTTGTAAAAAAACAACTCGCGAAATCGGTGTGTCTACTAATATAATATAAAGTGTGAATGTGTTCTTTTCTTTGAAAAAGTCATAAATGGTCTTTGTTCCCTTTTAAATGTTTCTAGAATACCTTTCCTGTACCTTCTTCCAAATATTAACCAAATGCCTCAAAAAGCTAGAAGAGGAGGTTATTCTTGATATATGACTGTTATGACTGTTTAACTTGTTTCAGAGGACTTAAATGTTGGTGTTGTGGTGACGTTCTGCACACTTGCCATCACTCTTCTGATGGTGTTTGGTGCAGTGAAAGGAAAGCCCTCCTATTTGATGCCATTCTTCTGTCTACAAGTGTTTGATTTCTGTATTGCCAGGTTAGTCTCGGATCAGCAGTCGACACCCTGTGGCTCTTTGACTATTTCAAAAAATATATTTATTTTAATGAAACCCCTCCATTATTTTCCTACCTCCTTATCAAAGCTTGAGCTCCCTTCTATCCTTTCATCACAACTCGAGCTGAGGTGCGACTCTTAAGATGTATATTTTTAAATAGAACAAAATTGGCTCTTCATTAAAAAAAAAAAGTTGCTAACTCTTGTCCACAGGCAAGGATACACCAGACTAACAACTTACAGATTAAAATTAAAATGTTGCTTCATGGGAAAGCTTGAGTCCTTCATCATGGGTATTGCCAGGTATTATCAAGGGGCGCATTTAGATAATAAAATAAAACTCGTAATTGTAAATGTGGTTTCACTAGAGAAAAGTAGACAAATATCCTTCTCGAGTAAATTGGCCGGCTTACACAAAGCAAGGTTCTGGTAGAACCCGACCCCTTCTTAGCATAATCCTACCTCACACAGAGCAATCCTACCTGACACAGAGCTCAAGCACTCTCTCCATAACGATCACAATGGTCCCTTTATGATGGACGTGTTAAAAGTGAGTTGTTTAACAACTGAACATTTGGCAGTGCATTTATCACTCATCATTGACACTAGCGAACCCCAGTGTTGATGGACTCAACCTGGATCAAGAAGGGCAGAAAAACTACTGTAAGGCTGAGGATATGATGTATCCAGTATTTGTGGCCCTGTCTTAGAGAAAGGACAACAACCATTTTAAGTACATTGCTTGTTTGTAGAGATGGGCCACTCAAATCTTCGAATCTTCAAATTCACCAAATCCTGACAAGTATTCGAGATTCAAGGATTTGGTGTTTTATTGGATTCGATGGTCGAATCTTTCACCTCATAAACAAAGCATAATATTTTGAATTTTGAATTAAAAAATTACTAAGTTAGGCCTACTTGAAAAGCACAACTTAATCCCTAATCGTTATTTTGTTGGACAAAAGAGATAAACATGATTTTTTAACTATTGTTTTTAATAATAATTGTTAGGTGTAGAAAATATAACATACCTAATACTCTACCTTTCTAACCCTTTGGGAAACTTGGATTCGACCGTTTCAGTGCATGCTCACTTCTGAAACTTTCACCTCACGAACAATCTTGTAAATATTTTAATGAACACATTAAAGCTCTTTAAAAACTGAAAATCAAAACTATAATTACAAATAAGCTTGAAATAAATAAAACAAATTACTGCTTTTTTTTAAAGAGAAATAACGCATTTCACACGTTACAAAGTCAGCCACCATGATGCAATGTTAACTCTCCAGTGGTCAAAATGATGATTAAATAAACATGACTGTTAATTCTTAATACCCAACTGGTTTAAACTATTTAAAACTGTGCAAAGAACCCCAATTTATTTCATATGATCCTTAAGTTAGATATTTTGTTGGGTTTCATGAAAAATAAATACTATCGACAGTTAGACACCGATAAAATTTTATTCACACCTTCTGGCCTACATATTGTATATCGATTATTTGTTTAGAATTGATTCAGGTAATCTGATTACTTAGTAAATGCTATGGAGTTTTAAGAATCAAATAATGACTTGCTAATTCATAATTTGTTTTTAAATTGATTTTAATTAGGATTTTTTTTTTCAAATATGTTATTGAAGTAATTGTAAAGATATTCAAACGCAGTCTTGCCTAATAAAATAGGAATGAACATATTGCAAGAGTCGAAAATATGTTTGTGTTTTATATATAATTTATTCTCAGAAATTGATATATCGCAAGAATTGAATATATTTCTTGTTTTCTACACGAGGTTAGATAATAGATATACAATAAAATAATGATAAAAATAATACATACTTAGGCATTATTGAGTTCACTTTTTCCAATGTATGTTACTGTTTAGTTGTTAAGCATGTTGTTTTAGTTTGTTTTTTTAAAATCTGTTTGAATTTTTATTTTAACTTTCTTATTAAAATAAATTATAATATCTCAAGATGATTAGGCTTACAGTTGATCAAAAGGTAACGAGGCTTAATCTGTTTGTTTATTTCACATTAGGGGTGTGCGAAGCTTCGAGAATCTCGAAGTCGAAGCGAATATTAACTAACTTCGGCTTCGACTTCGACAAACAATATTTACTTCGAAAAATTCGAAGCTTCGGCAAAAAAAAAAAAAAAGTATTTTCAATTTTAACCATTCTGAGCTATTATTCTAGTATATTATATTCATGTTTACCACACACAATTCACAATTTAAAACAAAAATAAACGTTGAATTATAGAATACTTACTAATATGTATGAGGCGCAAGCTTCTAATACAAATTATTTTCATTTGTTTACTTTTACGAAAGATGGGCCTTATCGATTTATAGGTTAAATATCGATTAGTTCGATATTTTTTAATATTTATGTATTGACACAAAAGGCCATGGTTATGAAACGACTAGTTGATTGTGACTGACATAATTATTATTATTCCACAATATTTCTACTGAGATTAGTGACCACTTTTAATAAATGGTGATCACACTATTTTTGTTTAAAAAAAAATGTTCCTGTAAGTATCTTTTTCTTATTCTCTCAATAAATAACTTGTGAATTTTAAATAGTTCGTTTTGATGAAATATTGAATATATCGATAGTTACACAATTTCAATAATCGATTATATTCGATGCTACACGGCCTGATCGATTCACAAATTAAATACGTTCAGCTATCTTCACCGCCACATGACCTAAATTCACGTGATAAAAATAATATTTATAAAAAATCAATATACAATTTAAAATCATATTTTTGCTTTGAATTTTGCATAATTTTTTTCAAGTGAATCTTTTTCAATATTCTGAAATGAAATGACCTTCACGTGTATTTGCTCTACTCAACAGAAAATGTTATGACGCATGCGCCAAGAGATAAATTAAAAACTTGATTGAAAGTCGAAAAGATTAATTTTGATACAGAATATAAGCAAACATATTTACCCTTTACTGATTAAATTTTGTTTCAATTTTAAATTATACTTTTTTATTTAACTAAACAATTAAATGATTTATTTATATTAACCCAAAAACTTGATGGAAAATTTGATGACCTCATGTTGGCAACATTAGACTGTTTCTGTTTCTTATTTATTTATCAATAGTTTTGGTTAAGCCTACGAAAATGTCCGAAACAAAGAAAATTAAAAGTGAAATATGGGTATTTTTCACGAGAGCTTCTAAGAAAACTGCCCAGTGTAAAATATGCCTGAAAAAATACAAAACGCCAACAGGTGACTTATTGCTATTAGAAACGTTTTTCTTTTTAAAAGAATGCATATTTTTCTGTAATACCAAAAGATTTACCTTTTTTAAAAAATTTAAAACTGGAATAAAAATAACTTTGATAGCTTATTTAGAGCATGTGTTGCAGTTTATCTACGTTTTATTTTAATGTGTTAGATTGAACAGTAATATTGGATTTTACAAATTACTTCTTTAATTTCCCAAGTTTATATAGTTCTAGCATTCAAGCAAATTTACTGATCTTAATACATTTAAGCCTAATATTTTTATTATCTGATTAAAATATAACTTACATTTTTGATTTCAAGATTTTAATTTTTAAAATCCTCTATTCCAGCACAACAAAAACACTTTCAAACCATCTAGAGACGCATCCATCTCAATTCAATGAATTTAAAAGAGCAAGTGTCAATAAAACAAACTACTTCAGCTCCTAAAAAAGACACACTGGTTCAATCATCAATTCAAGGTGCCTTTCAGAAAGGTTTAATCATGCAGCCTACCAACCCAATAACACACAAAATTACAAAGCAAATTGCAAAAATGTTGGCAATGAGTCTCTTGCCCTACAAGTTTGTTGAGGAAGAAGGCTTCATCAACTTAATGAAACATGTAGTACACTTATTAATGATTTACCCCAACTTTTTGCTTTGTCGCTTACCTCAGGTGGATGGACTCACGTGCACATGACAGTTACATAAGTCTGACGTGTCATTATTTAAAACCAGACTTTGAGTACAAGTCATTTACAATGAACACTGTGCTACTTAATGAATCACACAGAGCTGTGAACATCAGAGCTACATTGCAACAGGCTGTTTGTGAATGGGGCATTGCTTTAAATGATGATAAACTTCCAATATATTGTGTCAGCGATAATGCTACAAATGTTCGTTCTGCAGTTAATTCCCTGTTTATTTCCATTCCATGTTTTGCCCATTCCCTACAATTAGCTATCCATGATGCCAAAGCAGAATGTTCTGGGGTTTTTACGCTTTTGACAAAGGCAAAAGCAATTGTGGGACATTACAGTCGTAGTCCATCCGCCACGAGTGCCCAGATCAACAAACCCCTATATCTGGTGGAGGGAAGAGGGTTCTCGGAAATATCCTAATGTCTCCAAGTTAGCCCTCAAATACCTGGGAATACCTGCTACAAGTGTGTGCAGTGAAAGGGTCTTTTCTAGTTCAGGAAACATTGTAACTGCCAGGTGTGAAACGTTAACTCCTATTCATGTCGAGGAATTAACATTCTTTTAAAATAACTTGAAGAGAAAGTAACACTTCTAACTGCCTGTGTGGATAATTTCTTACAATGTTTGTTTTTATTTTAACTTATAAAAACTGTTTGATGTTGATATAATTTTTCTTAATTCTTAATACACGTTTTTTTAAATAAGTTATAACATAATCTGCCCTGAAGTGATTATTTTTTTAGAGTTTAATTGCAAATCAAATGTAGGATAATATTATTGCACAATGTCACAGGACTGTGTAAATATTTTCTTAGCATATAACTTAGCCTAATATAGTATATACCTATGTTTTTTATAAAATATAATTGTCTATTTACGTGCCCAAGTAAATGTCTTTTAGTAGACCTACATATTTTTTTCTAAAAAGGTTAATGTCTTATTGTGTATTATTACATAATTAGGCTAAATTGTAAGGTTATATTAAAGTTAGATAAAATATATCAGTTTAATAGCATTTGAACTAAATATAAATATATTAAGACTAAAAACATCCAGTTTTTTTAGAAAAATAATTTGTTTTAAGAGCTATTATTAGTTGTTTAAATTTTATTGGAACTTCGATTCGACTTCGAGAATATTCTTGAATATTCGCTTTGACTTCGCTTCGAACTGAAAAACTGGCTTCGCACACCCCTATTTCACATAATTTTTTTTTATAAGCTTAACTCATTTTTTCAACATTTTTAAAAATAGCTTAAAGACACTCAAATTTTGATTGATTTGATTTTTAATCAATATTAGTCTAGATTGTTTAATTTGGCTGGTTTTTAACCAGTATTTTGCGAGGGGTGGTTTGGGTTGATTAAAATTTAAAGTATGATTGAAATAAATCTTTATTTACAATTTAGGCCTATATTGTGTAATGTAGGTCTATTTGTAAATCATTAAAATTTCTACAACATGCTAGGATTTGGATTCAATATTCGAGACTCAAAAATAAAATGTAGATTCGGATTCGAGAAATGTGTAATGTGTAATGGTAGGGTGATTGTGAGATGAAATGAAGGACCTACAGTTTGACGTGGAATCCGAACCACGGTGGAGGCCTGGCGTTCCCCACATTCACAAGCTGTCTTGTCAGAGGTGAAGGAAAGGTTTGGTAATCAGATAAATCTGTGCCGGGATTGGGGATTGAACCCCGGCCGCCAGCACAGAAGTCTGACACCTTACCCCTAGACCACCAGGTCACCTCTTTACTTGTTGGTCAATTAGATTTCATATTATTGGCCTCTAAGTGGCTGGCTTCTGATCTACTTGGATCCTATCTAAATAATCTTCACTTGTACCCGGCCAAGATTTGAATAATTATCCATTAGATCCTGGGAGGAAGTGTGTACTATTCTTGGCCACATCAAACACTTTTAATTTCCAGTTTAATGGTGATTGAAATATTTTAAATTAGTTATATGGGGATTAAGGTTGAGGATTTTACAATTAATTGAGACATTAGTGAGAGTAAGTTATTGATATCTAGTTTAACTAAAGCTACTCACTTTTACAATTTGAAGTCAAGCTTTTTTGGATTTTTAACATGTTGTGAAAAATTGTTCTAATTATTTATTTCCACATGGTTAGGAAATTACTAGTTTAGATGGTCAAATTAAATGTACATACTTCATAGCCCGTAGGTTTAATTTGTTTGTTATTAATTGAAGAGGAAACTCGCTTGTGGTACAACTATAAACATAGTACCACACTAAAAAGTCTAGAATTTAAGTTTAGGAACCTATATAAAATTTACACCGTGATATTATTTTCCCGCACTGATAATGAGAATGATGGGGATGAAGTATTTTAAGTAAAAGACCTCTAGGAAGACCAAGAAAGAGTGAGGAGAAGCAGATAACAGAAAGTGTGCAAGTGAGAGGAGGATGGTAGTGATTAAAGGAAGAAAAATGGTGAAAGGAAAGAGGAATAAAGTTGAAAAAGCTTCTAGCTATGTTTTAACAAACAATTTTCTTCCTGTTTACAGTTTGACAGCTGTTGGCTACTTGTGCTACTTGCCCGACATCCATCGTCTTGTGGCTCAAAACAACCATCTGCCTTTCAGAGGAGAACTGCTGAGACTCAATCCTCAGTGCTTGTCTTTGCTAGTCCTCATGTCGTTCATGCTTGCTATGATGGTCAAGGTAACCAAACAACATTCCTTCTTGTCAACAGACTAAATATTACAATTAGTGTAACACAAGCAACTTTGTTCACTCAGTATGTATAGCAGCTAATCCTTTGCAAAGCTTTGAAATGTGAAGTTCTCTATAATAAAGGAAAACCTTGAACGTACATACTGGAAAGGTGGATGGAAACATATATAAGGAACAAACACAATATGGCTTTCACAATGGAAAGGACAACACAATTTACATTGCTGCTACTGAATAAAGGGGTAATGAATGGCTGCCTCTTGAACAAAATTGATCGTTACTGCCCAATCCCCTGATCTAGGTTTCATTCTATTGGAACTCACCAGGACAAAAAATTACATTTTTTGCACAAAAATAATTTTAGTAAAAATCTTTTTAGACTGGCAAACCTAGTTACCAGAGTAAACCTTATATCTTACTGTACTGGCCCAAAAATAGGCCACGTCCTAAAACTGCAATCACTTTGAAAGAAAGGAAAAATATTTATGCTTGAAAATGAATCCTTTAGCGTTCCTAGTGTTCAAATTACCAAGATTTTACATTTTTTATTATGATTTAGTTTTAATCATATCTGAGAAATTCACCTTAAATCTTGTCCTAAGATGTGTTATTTATTATTTAACAATACAACAATTTCATTCTGACACCAAAAGTGAGGTAAGTAGGCTATTAAAAATCTTGCCTTTTCTTCAGCCCAACATGTTCATTAATTGTTTTTTCATTTAGCATGTAAAATAAAGTTTGAATTTAATAGTCATATTTTCATAGTAAATGTATTTACTCACATAACCAACAAACTGCACCAAAAAGTCTTAAGAACAATTTGTGAGAAGTAATATTGGCAATAATAGATAATTTGACTATTTAATTTTATCAACCATTTTGGCTTGAAGTTACATTTTTATTATTTTTATTGTTCATCTATTTTTAAACACTATTTTTAAGTCCTGCTTGTTTTGTAGAGTTATAAATTATTTCTATACATAAAATTTGTTATATATAGGAACATACAAAACTCGCATGTGCAATAATACGGATTTTTACACAAATTCTATTGTTTTCACAAATAAAACTAGTTCAAGCTTGTTTTCTAAATAAACACAATTTCTTTGTAATATGGCAAACACCACATCATGCAATATAACTTTCAATACAGAAACACTGGCGATAGTGCTATGCTAGGGCAATCATTTTCATGGATGGTATCCATTTTTTCTTATTTTATAGGTATAAAAAGGATCACAGTAAAAAATGAGTGTTTTCAGAATATTTGGGCTTTTTTTTCTAAGGTTGGCATTAAAAATAACTATTCTACTTTTGCACAGTTCAATACTTAAAGTTTGATATATCTATTCTTTGTTTTCAGCCTTTAAGAAATTTCATGCTAGGTACAAGCCAGAAATAATAGATATGGACCTTGCTAAGCACGGTAATGTTAGGCAAAATTATATCTTATTAATTTTTAATCCCTTCTCCTTATTTGATAGTAGTTTAGTCTTCTATGACAACATGTTTAGGCGCTGTTATTGTTTGCTCCAAACATAAATTGAGAATCAATTATTTTTATGCTGCTATTTGTGTAAGACTCAAAGGTAATAATATTGAGATATCGAGTTTGATATTACTAAACGTGAAATGGTTTGTGTGTATTTATATTTGATGTTTCTTTGAATAGGTTAATAAATAGTTAAATACATAATATGAACGAAAAATGTTTACAGTTTTATCCTAGTTTTTTTTTCAATTAACACTAATTCGACTCGTATTTACATAAATAATATTGATTTCAGCTTATAATATCACTTTTTGGGGAAAATAACACTACTTTCCCCCCTCATAAAAACCCCACACCTTTTATGTTTCTAACTATGTATTATCTAAGGGTACAATTGAGGTAGCACTCAACTAAATTTAGCATATAAATCATGAATTTTGTTTTAAAATAATAGTATTACTAAGAATTTGGGAAGAAACTTTGATTTCTTGTGTATAAATAACTGTATTGTTTTATTTTGTAAACTCAAAAATATGTAATAATGATTTCTTTGAGCGTGAAACAAGTTTTGGCGCTTTTGAAATGGATTTTTCAAACATTTCATAGAAAAACTATTTGAGAAAATGAGGTTTCCATATTCATACTAAGTCTTTTAGGACCCTTTTTTACATCCTTTGCACATCCCGGCTCCAAATTTTACTTCTAACACTTCTAAAAAAAAAAGCATCTGATTGCTTCCCCCTCACTGATTTCTTTGCTGATTCTTCCACTCTTCTCTATCACATTCCCTGGGTATTTAAATCTTTCCACTATCTTAACCTGAACTTCTTTCTCATCATTGGCACATACCATCAGGTCATTCCCAAACATCATCAATGTCTTTCATACTTCTCTTCAATTCTTTCTACCACTTCATTAGTTTATCGATCACTTCAACGAACACTAGTGGTGAGAGTGCACTTCCTTGCTTCAATCCATTTCTCTACTTAAACCATACAAATTAAGATTTTGGTTCTTAATAAATGTATTTTTAGAGTTCTTGTTTCAGTTTTGGTTCCTTAAAAATAATTTTATTTTGATTCTGGTCCTGGTTCGACTCTGTTATAAACTATGATAGGCCTATAGGCATTTTTTATATAATTTTGGGTGACCTGGTGGTCTAGGGATAAGGTGTCAGACTTCTATGCTGGCGGCCAGGGTTCAATCCTCGGTTCCGGCAAATATTTATCTGATTACCAAATCCTTCCTTCACCTCTGACAAGACATCTTGTGAATGTGAGGAATGCCAGGCCTCCACCGNATTTATCTGATTACCAAACCCTTCCTTCACCTCTGACAAGACATCTTGTGAATGTGGGGAATGCCAGGCCTCCACCGTGGTTCGGATTCCACGTTAAACTGTAGGTCCTCCATTTCATCTCACAATCACCCTACCATTGCACATTAGCGTGAGTATAACCCGAACGGGTAGTAAGACGCGGTGCTAATAATAATATATAGCTATGTTTACTTATGATTTTGCTTAGGCTTATTTGAAATTAGTATATATTACTATAAATCTTATACTTTGCAGCTCAATCAAAGCAGACATAAACAATGAAATACTTTTGAGTATAACTAGCACAAAAACATAACAATATAATAGAAAAAAGTTATTACAAAACATGCAACTTGATATACTCGTTTGTTGGAAATAGTGAGCAGAATATGCTTGAGTGGTATAGCATTCCACATGCTCGCATCAATGTATGTTAAACCCCATGATGCTTTGCAACAGAAATGGCCTGTTAATTAAATAACTTTGAATTTTCTTTTGAATCTTCAATCCAAATCTGTATCATTGAATCTTTTAAAATGTACATTTTAAGAAATGGTGAAAAATGAAAATATTTAAAATTCAATTAAAAAAAAGTTGCTTTAGGCTTGAGGGCACTGACAAATGCCTTTTTGTTTGTCATGTCTATTATTTCATAAACCTCAGAGAACACTTTTTCAGTAAAATAATTATTAGGGGCGTGTGGAGTCCACTTTTTGGTTCAAAGCGAAGTTGAGTTAAATATGGGAAATATACTGGAAGCCTAATTTTAAATAAAAATATTAAGTTGACATTGAGTATATTTATATAACATCAAACTAAATATTACATTTTTTTAAACACTGTTATTTGTAGCTTGTTGCTAGGGGTATGCAACTATGTGAAATTTCGAATAATTAACAGCCTAATATTCTATTCAAAACTTGGAATAGCAAGAGCAAATAGTTATGTCATGAATCTCTAAAGTCCTATCCAGACCAGTATGTTTACTGGGCATGAGACAAGCAGGTAGCCAGATAATCTGGTGACTCAGAGTTAAAAATACTCTTTTCCTTTGTTCAATAAGAGGGAAGTGGAGAATATTGTTGTTAGCAGAAAGCAAGAGGAGGTGACATGCCTAAGAGTTGTTAGAAGGGGGAGGGGATGCTAATAATGGCTGGTGGAGAGATAAATGGTTAGGAGCCACATGTCTACTAGTGAAAGTGTTTGCAATGAAACATTTAAAAAAAGGATAGAAATACCTACTCTACCATATTTCACAGCAAGAAAATGAAAGGGGGAGGCAATACTTCAAGGTCAACCATTTGATTGCACCTGTTATGTTGGATTTACACATGAAACTTTGCTGTGCTATACTATGTTTTAAGATCACTAGCCAAGTATTTAAACAAACACATTCACACATCACGCTATGCTGTGCTAAGCTATGCCATGCTAAGCTACAGTATGCAAGCGAAATCGTAGATCGGGTGATTTTTACATCTCACTCGTGCTACATTTTGTACTGCGCATGCGCACAACGAACATCGAACAGATCCACAAAAGGCCATATTGTCTTGAAGACTTCAAATACTCTATTAAACCTTTCAAAGTATAGTGTAGTCTTTAAGAGGCAACCATTACCTCTTTGTCCATTGGCAGCATTGTAAAGTGTGAACTGTGTTCTTCTTTTCATTGTAAAGGCCATATTGTGTTTGTCCCCCTTTTATATGTTTCCCTCCACCTTTCCTATACCTTCTTCCAATTATAATAAAATTACCTCATAAAGTGAAAAGAGGTTTTCCTTATAGAGTTATATCATTATATATTCGCATCCATCCTTTTCATGTGTTTGTCCTTTTTGTTATACCTTTTACATGTTTCTATCTATGTGTTCTATCATTCTTTACCTTTTTCCTTTATATCCCCCTTTTTTTTAGGAAGTTGAATTGCGCGTTTCACATTCCTCCCTGATGAGTTCCGATAGAATGAAACCTGGGTTGGGGGATTGGGCGGTGACAATAAATTTTCTTTAAGAGGCAACCATTACCTCTTTGTCCATTTGGCAGCAGTGTAAAGTGTGTTCTTCTTTTCATTGTAAAGGCCATATTGTGTTCGTCCCCCTTTTATATGTTTCTATCCACCTTTTCTATACCTTCTTCCAAATATAATTTTGTTGTTAGCCAGACAAGGAGGCGACCCATACAGAATAGAGATTATAAGGGGGGTCAAGTCTAGAGAACATTTAAGGGGTGTCATACCTAGTGGGAGAGGTATGAGCAAAACTAGTAATAACACTCAGTATACAGCCAGTCCCTGTGATGGATGGAGTGAAAGAGTCAGTTGTTGGGCTTGGAAGACTGATGTGCAATAGTACCTTCTGGCTCAGAAAGGAAAGAAACAGGAAACTACTTCACTCCTAATTTACCTATTACCAGTGCTGTCTAGGCTTTCAGCTGACAGTGGAATTGTTTAGGATCCAACCAAACTTTGGGTTGAGTACTAATCATCACACAAACAAAAGTAGGCCTTGCATATTAGAAAATGATAACCACACTTTGAAATAATCTAAAATATGACCTTGTTTATTAATCACTCCATTATTTTACCCTTTCTAATAATAATAATAATATTAATGTTATGATATAAAGAAATATAAACTCTACAGTGACCAGTTAAACATTCTCCATGCAATTTTTAAATCTAAATGTCTTTCAAAAACCTATCATGAATTTTAAAGAAATTGATTTAGGTGAAACCTGTTGTCTATACAACTGGTTCAAAAGTTCCTCTCAATTTCCTGGAATTTTGTTTTAAATTCAGTTTTTTATTTTATTAATACTATCTCAAATAACAATGTTTTGAAGTAATTTTTTGCATTTTGCAGACTTAAATATAAAACCACATTTTCCATATAAATTTACTATTTTAAATTATTTTTATCAAAATGTAAGAAAAATCTATTTGATTTGTACTATTCGGTTTTCGTTCGAAATTTTGATATTAGATTAAATAAATAATCATATTCGCACACCCCCTACTAATTGCGAACATATAAATGTTATATTCCTATTACATTTCTATTAAAAACTTTTTTTGTGTGTACAGCCTGAGTGAGAAGTAAAAAAATACATTCATTTGCCAAAATATTAGGGGTCTGTGAGCTTGGGATTTTTCATTCGAGTTGAATATTTCTAAAAGCTTCTGAGTTTTAGTATTGTATATTCATAATTTTAAAACGTTAGAAAGTATATTAAAACACATGTTCTTAAAAGATGAACGACACTCTTTTTTATAAATAGTAAATAATTTTGAAAAAAAAAAGTTAATAACAGAAATATTGGTTTTTAATTTATAAATAACGCTTATAAACCACACTTTAAAATTAAGAACAACACTCAAATAAAAATCTAGTAAATAATTAAAATGTTCTCAACACTCATGTCTCTAAGGACATTAAAATTACACTAACAATTACAAAAATAAGTTAATAAAATGATTAATTGCATGATGGCTTGGAAATGTATAACACGACAGCGTAGAAACACTGAACAATGATGTAAAGTAAGTGATAGTGAAGAAAGCCAATGTTAAAGGATAGTTAGTCTGTTCACCGTAGGAATTGTTTTCTGAAAGGCCTTTTTCCCTACCAGAAATCTATTATATAGTAGAATATTGGTAGGAAAATAGAGCTTTCAGAGAGTAATTCCTACTGTGAATGGTGTATAGGTTAGGCCTAGATAGGTACATACACACTTATCTATTTTCTGTCTACACTTTTACACTTTCCACTTCTTCAAAACTTTCACAGTTGCACATTAGTTTGAATTTTCGGGAATATTACTTTTTTTATTAATTTCTCTTCAAATGAAAAATAAATATGTCCTAAAATTCAAAACAATGTGCAGCTGTGGAAGTTTGAATAAATGGGAAGTGTAAAAGTGTAGAAAGAAAATATAGAAATGTGTTTGTTTATATCTAGGCCTAACCTAACTATCCTTTCAGGTTGGCTTCTTTAACTATCACTTACTTTACATAATTGTAGAGTGTTTCTACACTGTTTTGAAAAAAAAAAGTTAATAAAATCAACATTTTAATAAGCTAATATTTCCCCAAAATATGCTTCAGTAACTTAATTTACCATATAAGAAAACATAAGAATCATAAACAATTAGAAATTTGAAGCGTTTCATATTTCGTTTACTATTCCTTAGTGTAATTGTGCATTATCATGTCTTCTGTTCCATTTCCATTCCTCTATGCTCAGTTGCACATGCTCGTTGTACAGGATCTCGTTAGATATTATTTTATTGAGAAATTTACTCCACTTCAATTTTTAATGGTTATAAAAGTTTATATTGATACTTTAAAATTAAAAATAATATGACTAAAATAATATTTCTAGCAAACAATATGAAATAGTAAATGCTTTTTTAATAAAAATGTGGTAAGTTCAATAAAATATTTATTGTAATAAATAAAATCAACATTAACTTTACAGGATAACCAACTTAATTCTATAACTAAATAGTAACTAAATTAGAGCTAGTTTTGTAGCTAAACGTATTAATTGATACAAGTTTTAAATATCTTAAGTTTGAAAACATTCCACCTTTAGCAAATCTCAAAAATAACACAACCTTGATGATAGTAATTTTACTCATAAATTAATTCTTTATATATATATTTATAAAATAACAATTTTTTTTAGATTTTATTCAATTTTTTTTTAGTCAAGTAGCTAAGATTTTATCTAAATTAACAGCAATTTTTGTTTAGCAGTTCTCTCTATTTGTGTAAGTTTTTTTAAAATAATTTAAGGAATGTCATGTTCCTCGCAAATGCACTCAACTATCTCTCAATTCCATCGCTAGCCTGCGCATTGGTATAAGTTTGAATTGAACATATTGATTCATGTAGTAAACAACTGAAATGGCTGCGTGTGTGAATTTTATAACATTAAAAAAAAAATATTTTCAACATCCAAAAAATACCTACTTCAAAAGTTTAACTACACACACTGAAAATAAAAAAGAATATTTATTATTTATTTTTTAATTTACACTTTCAAGATGAATAAATTTGTCTTTTCAATTGGTACCAATCATTGTTTGTAAGCAGGCTGTTAGAGGTTTAATGTTAAGTAAATTTTCCCATTTCCACCAAGCAAATAAAGCACACTTGTTCTAAAACTCAAAATGATAAAAATATATTTTACTTATTGAGGTAATTTTGGTTAACTCTTATTTGATATAAAATATAAGTGTATTATAATCATTAGACTTTGAATAGCAGACAAAGATTAAAATCGCTGCTGAAGCCAAATATGGGTTTGAATTGAATACGAAGTACACAAAGTTTTGATTCGGCATCAAATTTTTCGAAGCTTTGCACACCCCTATTAACTATATTGGTACAGTTTGGTCCTTTTTGTGATTTTATTCTACAAACCATACAAATCCATGTAAATCTTTTAACCAATTGCTTAAAATTCTTCTATCAAGTCAAGTTTTCCATAGTTGTATCAGAGATACTTTTTTGAGAATTTTACAAATTTATAATCTCAAATACTAAAAGATTCAATCCCTACATTGAACCAAACATGTCCAGTTCACTAAACTTTAATTTGAATGTTATAGTAAACATTTTATATTTGTGGGTGCAGGCATATTTTATTGGTGTGGTATGGAGTTGCTACAAGTACCTCAGTCTTCGCCTAGTGGCTGCTCAGAGAATTATTCATTACATTGATCCCGACAGTCAATCGTTGCTGCCTGACCTGCCTGACTACGAGACTGCTATGGGCGACCCTCGCTTCATGAAGAAGTTCCCAACTCCTCCGCCTTCCTACTCTGCTGCTGTAGAGATCCCTGTGGCAGCCCCTGTCACTGTCTCCACCCCCACCCCTTCCCCCACTTCTGACCCCGTTGCTGCTTCCCAACAAGCGCAGCAGACACCACAGTAAGTGCTGAGAGGAGGAACTTGAGCAAGGGTTGATAATTCATTCTGAAGAGTAGCATTAAATCAACATTTTCAACTTTATTTTTATTAATATGTGGGTTTTATTTTCAGATTTAACTTTTAAAGTTTTTATACCTAATGTTTGTACATGATTAAAATAAAATTATTTTGCAGATTTGTTAAATTTTTCATTTGTTCAGTTGGTGTGATTATTTCATTTGGAAATATATGTCCTAAGGCATTATTAATGACTAGATTGGAGACGCAACATATTCAAAACGGTGAAAGATCTTGTTCAAACCAGGAAAAAACAATCCATGCCCCAACGAACAATTGCCTCAATAATTATATATGTAATTCATTGAGGCAATTAAAATGAAAAACCACAGATAGATAATTTTAAAACATTTATTTTGTTACTGTAAATATGTTATATTGTGTGATATTAAAAATTATGTCTTGTGAAGACTTTTGCTTCTCCATTACATCTCCAATTTCCATGACATTTGTTTTCTTTCAAATCTTCCTTAACAACACTAAAAAATACACTTAAAGTAAATTGAGCACTAAGATCAAAACTTTTAAACCACATCTTTTTTAATGAATTAGGTCAACTCTCAAATGGTCCAACAATCTATTGCTATTTTGATTTCATTAAATACAAAATAGGCATGTGCTACGCTTCACATATTCCTCAGCCTTGACTTGTTCTGAAAAAAATATGTCTTCAACGATTACAAAGTCTTACCATACAAAAATGACAGTTTTAATATATCTTAGTCATAAGTCAACAAGCCGAAGACTGGTTTGATGTGATTTCTATCCATCCGGAGCTGAGCATGCACTCAGCCTATTCGACGGTTAGTGCTGCCTGCACCATCTGGTATAAATCACATGTATTGAAGGAATTCAGGAAGCATGGTGGTTCTCTTTTGCCTTACACACTGAATGTTTATGTGAGAGCTTGAAAGGGCCCACCAATTTTGCCGGTAAAGCTATTTTAAAATACTTTATAAAGATTATGTACACACACAATATAATATTTTTGTTTTTTTTAACACCAATACATAATATTAAAAAATGTATTTGGTTAGGAGAATGTCTTACATTAAATTAGGCTTTTCTTTGAATCAAAACACAACCTTAAAAGTTACAATTTTGAAATTCTTATTTTAATTAAGCTATGTGATTTTAAATAGTAATAAGCTACCACAGTTTAATTTATTGTAGTGTAATTTGTGCTGGGATAAACAACTAAATAAACTAATGTATCAACCATGGTTTTCCTTTCCTTGGATTAAAGTGCATTTGTTGAATATGAAGAATACTACAATTTATTCACAAAAACAAGATTTTTTATGGTTTTTGAGACTATAAGTATATCTTGTTTTTATTATGTGGAATGCATACGCCCACATCAAAATGTTGAATGAATGGCAATCCTTGCTTAAAATAGTAACTAGGGATGTGCGAAGCTTCAAAACTTGATTGTTTCAAAACAAATATCAGCTTCAACTTAGCTTCGGAAAAAATTCCAACTTAACAATTTGTCAATAAACATATTGACAGTTAAAATTCTATTCAGTCAATTATAGCCACTCTGAACTGTTATATAAATTACAAATTAATATTCACATGAATATATCCTAAGTGATTGAATTGTAACAGGGGGTCCAGTGACCTGGAAAACAAGGAATTGGTTTGATCAGGGAATGTTATCAAATTTCTTTAATTTTTACTTATTTACTAAATAAATAAACAACTTTTATTCACACTAGTCAAAATAACATTTCTTTTAGTTAAATATATATTAACACATCTGTCCCTGTTTTGCATACTAATCTCACCTCAGTCAACATAAGATTGTCATGTCGTCTTTCCACTCTACTACCTCATTTCTTTAGTCAAAGTTGAGTCATGGTTATGTTATAGAAAGAATAAACTAAAAATAAGAATGTGTCTCACAATAATTTTAAATCATAACTCATGTAAGGTGATCTATTAATATCAACATGATCTCATTGAAATCTAACTTAGACCGCACTGCCCACTAACCCATTGTTTTAGGATGGAATCTCTTAACACCTGCACAGTGTGACACAATTTCAGAATATATTTATAAAAATATTATTACTTTAAGTGGCAATATTGGTAAAGTAATGTTTAATACATAATGACTGGAAAAGCTGGGGAATTTTAAAATATAGTTTAGCTGGACACCCTGCAGTAAGTTGTGATAGCAACTTAATTCATCAGAATAAAACAAAATATTATGAACTATTTTGTAATAAAACATTTCCCAAGTAATATTGGTGAATAGAAGTTATATAAATAGCCACAATATACTTTCTCAACCATAAAACCATTTACAAAAATTATCCAAACTTTTATTCAGTTTTGAGAATATTTCATAGATTTGATTTGATTTCACCTCTGATTGTAAAAGTGGACTTCGCACACCCCTAATAGTAACTATTCACTTATTTGTTAGGCTACTCTTCAACTTTCTTGCATCTCTAATAATAAATTAATGTATTATCTAGGCTGTTAGTAATATGTTGCTTTGGTTCTCATTGTAAAGTCACATTTTGTGATTATTTAAGCTATTTTTTTTTATGTTGAAGCTTACTGGCTGAAAATATTAACCTAAGATTTGTGTGCCTTTACTCTGGGTTTCTTTTGTTTATTTCAAGCATTTTGGATAGTAATATTAGATTGGTCTATATAACATAAATTTGAGCTTATTATGATTTTTTTATAGTAAAGCATACTATTACAATTTTGGTAGAAATGCAAGTACGCAATAAAAATGTTTACCAGTCCTATTATTTATTTCAAGGATCGCACACTATTTAATCAAATTTATACTAATTTATATGTTTATTCAATATTATTTTCAAATAAAAAACAACACATTTTTAATGTTTATATTTCACTTTAAAAAAATACTATTTTAAATTGTTTAGAAATTGTGGGAAAGTTAAACAAACAAATAAAAAATGTAATCATAAGAATATTTTACCCACACAGCCCAAAAAAAAAGTGTGTAGCTACACTCATGAGTAAAATAAATAATTTCAATTTAAATGTACATATGGAATATGATAGTTTTAAAAGATTGTTTATTAAATTCAATAGTGATTTTTACAAATAGGCTTGTGAATAACTCACGGTCACTATAACATTTAATGCTAAAGCACTATTCTTTATTGTACAAATGTGTTGACAGGGTGGCCAGAGTTTTCCAAAACTAATGACCCTCTTTAGCATTTCGACCCATATTAAAAGTTCACACAACTTTATATATTAATAATACAGAGCATTTTGTGCAGAAGCATTTTATATATGACATAATAACAACGATGTTATAAATGATCCGTATGATCCGTCCATTTTTGTTCAAACTTTTTTTTAATAAATTTGCGGTTGGTATTGGTAGCAGTGACTCCTTTGTAAATTGTGTATAACCCGAACGGGTAGTAAGACATGATGATGATGATAATAATACTTTGTAAATATAAAACATGCAAATATGTTTCCCATTTAATAAATTAATATATGCCCTCACAAAGAAAAATACAATTTTTTTTAGATTAGGCTACTGGCCACTCTGCCAAATGTTTTATTAGAGTTTTCAATCATACTAATGTCCTGGTAAAAAAAAAGTCTTGCTTTCAGTCAAGAAACTAGTTTTCTCTCTGATTGGAATGTGCAGCTTTCAGATTGTTCTTGCTTCCATAACACAGTAAATGTATGTACAGTTAATATTGTTGTTAATATTAATAATGACCTGAATAATAATTCACTGTTGTATGGATCTTCAATGTTTGTTTAAAACTACCACAAATGGGATATTGATTTACCCAAGAAATCTGCAATTACACTCGCTCTGCAGGTTAAAATGTTTGGTTCTATTTCTAATGTCTTCAAGATCAAAGTGAATGTATGCTGTTGTATTCACAATTGCTTATTTCTACTTTTAGTTTAATAAGAATGTATAAACATTTATATGAACTGTGAACTTTGTGTGAGTTAGGAAATGGTTTTGTCAACTTAAGTTGTTGTGATAACAAATATAATTATTTTGAAAGGTTTTGTTTTGTATTATAAATTTATAATACTAAATATTGCTTGATAATTTGTATGGGCTATATTTTTGACCAGGCTGTGTACTATAATCGAGACAAAATAAACTAACATATACTCCAGTATTTTATATCCTTCCCTCATAGCTCCTCATTCTTTCTTGTGACATTAGCTTAAAGGATTGGAATAGTATTTTCACAGAATACTTCTTAAAGTGAAAGCGCTATTTCTAATCCACCCACATGTTAATTGGGATAAGAGCATTAGGTTAAATCATGGTTAAAATTAAGGGGATAGCCAGCACACTTAACTTGGTGATTCTGGAGTAGAAATTGTGGGAGGAAAAACTAGCTTTAAATTAGTTGATTCAAATTCATTATTTTACTATTTCCAATATGCCTGCAAATCTGAATATAGGGAAAAATTATGAACATAAAAGGAAATATAAAGATAGAATGATAGGAAATACAAGTAGAAACTAAATTTTAACATCTTTCTTATTATCCATTCACTATAACATTGTCAAGTGTTAAATTACTTGTCTGGAGCTTGGTTATTATGTTCATCCTATAATGTAATTGGTTCTGAACCACAAATAAGTGTTATTAGGGATCTAAAACAAGTTTTCTTGAATCTCAAGTATCCCTAAGATTCAAGGGATCAGTCCCTACTTTCAATACTACAGGCAGATTCAGAATTAGCTGTAAGGCAAAGTTTGTTTTAAAAAAATGTTTAATTAGTGGGGTGACCTGGCGATCTAGGGATAAGGTGTCAGACTTCTTGCTGTGGTCCGAGGTTCAATCCTCGGTCCTGGCACAGATTTATCTGATTGCCAAACCCTTCATTCACCTCTGACAAGACGTGTATTATTCACAACTTGTGAATGTGGGGAATGCCAGGCCTCCACAGTTAGGATCCCCTGTTAAACTGTAGGTCCTCCATTTCATCTTGCAATCACCCTACCATTGCAGATTAGTGTGAGTATACCCCAAGCGGGTAGTAAGACGGGGTGCTAATAATCGTTTTAGTGTTTTTCTGAATAATTTCTACTTCAGCATCTCAATGGTGTGCTTGTAAGCAAATTTTATTATATCAAAGCAGTGTTTTGGTTTTAATTTTTTTTTGCCTCTTCAGTTGCTTTTTTCATCTTATTCAGCCAATTCATTTTAACATTTTATTTTCTAGGAATGTCATGGAATATAATTTACAACAAAGTAATGTTAAAATGTATTAGAGTTAACTGGGCCTACTTGTAATGATATTTGGGTGTTTTTTAAATCTAGAATAAATATTAAAATGTAAAAATATGTTTGAAAATTCACCCTATTACATAAAGGTTTTCCCTAACCATGTGTTATATAATATATTTAGCCACTGAAAATTTCATTAGTTTAGTCTTTTAGCCGGGACTTACAGCCATAACTCTGGAGATGGAGTTGTAATAGCAATAGGACATAAAGCCAAAGGCTTGAGGTTTGAATCACTGTCCAAACAATAGACAAATATACATCAGACCCACAGTTTCCTGCTCAAAATGGAAATGACATGTTCCAGTGGCCACATGGTCTAAGGCACTGCTCTTGCAATAGACTAGACTGCCGAAGATGGGAAGGTCGGGTTTCAATCCCAGTTGAGTGCTTTGATTCCTAAATGGTTTTTCACCCCGCTCCCCCTTTATGCAAATGTGGGTGCACTTCCTCTAAATAAACTTTTCTAATCTCTAACACATTAGTGTGATTAGTGCATAGATGTACAACCCGAACGGATAGAAAGACACATTGCTAAAAACAAATTGATTGGGAGAGCTTGAGTCCTTTAACACAAGGATTTCTCCGCGCAGTCCTAAGTGACAATAGCGCTATCAAGTGGCCATTTTAAAAAACGGTTAACTTCAAAGATGGTTTTACTAGAAAGCAAACAAAAATTTCCTTTTTACTTTAAATCGACTGGCCATTCACAAAGCTAGGTTTAGGTAAAGGTCCAACCTGACCCCTCTTCCCCCTAAATCAACTCCCCAAACAAGCTAGTTTTAAACATTCGGCAAATACCCAAGCTACCTGTCTTAAAAGGTTTGTTCATTGAAAGGAGTGGAGGGAGGACAGGGTAGTTGCATGCACTTTTAACTATTGTGTTTGAACTTCCCCACCTTACAACAAACTATTTGAAAGTAAGTTGTTTCACTTGGAAGTACTGTTAACACTGAGAACTAGCACTCCCCAGTGCCCAAGGACTCAACCTGACTCAAGGAGTGCAGCGAAACTACCATAAGGCTGAGTGTCTGCTGTATATCTTGTCTGTGGTCTACGCACAGTTTTCAAATATATAATTTAAGCTTATCCGTTAAACTAATATAAGATAATATATAATATGTTGATGGTAGTAAACTAGCAATGTGTTGTACTAAACTAATTCTAAGGGGTGTTTTTTATAACAATATATCAATCAAATGTGTGTTTATTTTAGCAATTTAAAATTGTAATTTTATTTTTTCCATTCTTGCATTTCCTCAATATTGCTGTTTAGGGTTCGTGTGAGTGCCTCATGACAGCAGTAATATTGAAATAGATAAACTTCAAAATATTTGTAAAAGTTAAGTATTACATGTTTTTGTAAATTTATTGTGTTTTTTGTCTTACAATTTACTTGATATCTGTTATGAGAAATTATAAGAAAATGTTTATACATGTAAAATATATAGTTAGTGGTAAAATAAATTATCAAAACATTTGCTTTAGTGTAGAGCATATTTTAGTTGTAACTAGAGTAAGAACAAAGTAGGAATGGTGTTTTGTATAATACATAATCAAAAGTGGCTGGATCAGTTTAGTAAAATGCCTCCATTCTTCCTCCCTTTAATTTATTCCATTTTTTTTCCTCACATTTTAACACATTATGTTATCAGCTCCAATCTCTTTCTTGACCTCTCTTGCATTATTTTTCCTACATACTTTATTTCCAACATTTTCTTTGATGTCCTTCCCCCCCCCATTTTTTTATACAACCATTAATATGTCATCAACATTGATAACATTGAACTAATACAGTAGAGTCTCGGAAATTCGACATTCTGAGAAACTCTATATGTGCGCATGCACACAGTTGTTGGCACAAGTCATCATAATCCAAGGTCATTCAAATGTATAACCTATAATTTTATTTGTGTGAGTGGAAGAGTGTTGCTCTGGTGTTTTTACAAGTGCTGTGTTTGTTTGTTTTCCAATTCAATAATGTGTGTGAATCAATACATAATATAATATTATATGTACAGTACTGTACTTCTGTATATTACACTTACACCCCATTATAGTAACACGTAATATATTGTACTTTATGTATATTACTGTTACTGCACCGTACAATACTACAGAACATTACAACTGTACCTATATTATTCAATACTGTACTGTGATTCATCCTTGTTTAGTAAACATCTATTTTTCAAAACTAATTTTTAGATAAGGTCCTTCCTATCATGTTCTTACTATAGGTTTTTCCTATTTCCACATAGGTTAACAAGATATATTCTGGGGTGTTGGTTCTCAAACTGTGGCCTGCAGACAGGACCACAGGAAAAAAATAATATAATATTGTGTTAATATTTGAGATTCGACTATTCAAGAAAATCTCAGATTCAAGATTCCCCCTTTCCTTCTTCAAATGCAATTTGTTTTAGAGCTCTAATATTTCTAATTAAAATCATTTATAATAAATAATTATCTTAACCAGGCCACAGATCAGTAATTTAACACACTTAACTGACTGAATGAATGGATCATAAGAGAGAATGTTAACATTCAGTTATTAATTTGGAAGAAGGTATACTAAAGGTGGATAGAAACACATAAAAGGAACGAAAACAACATGGCTTTTACGATGAAAAGAAGAACACAGTTCACACTTTACATTGCTGCCATTGGACAAAGAGGTAATAGTTGTCTCTTGAAGAAAATCAATTGTATTTTGTATTATTCCATTATATTTTCATTTCCTCTTATGGTCATAATTTGTTTCCAAGATTAGGACTCGTAAAATAGTAGTTTTGACTCAACTTTAGATAAAAGTTTTTAAAATGGTATAACATTTCCTTAAATTCTTAAATGTTTCTCCATTTTCTTACCCTGATTGAGGCTAATTGTCAAACTTTTATTTAACTGAAGAGTTGCTCATTTTATAAGTTTAAAAGAGGTCAAAGTGCCCTTAAGCAGTGTTTCTCAAACTTTTTCCCAATAATGGACCATTTGATAAAGGTTCGATGCACACGCTGATAGTGATATACTTTTGACCTGAGTTGAAAATTATATTAATGTACATGTTTCTCAAGCAATAAAAAACAGCAATATTATTTGACTTGTTTTTAATGCTCATTTCATTAATGTACTACTTTTGGTACAAGGTACAGATGGGTTGAATCTATTATTTTACAAATCTAAGTCTCCAATTTACCTTTAAATCTGAATCTTGGTAAAAAAAAATTATGAATATAAGAGGAAATATAAATATAATAATTTACTCTACATCCATTTCTGTTTCCAGCCTATGGTTTGGGTCATTATTTTATTCTGGTCATATATTTTCCATTACCAGCTTGTTAGGCCTGTTGTAGCTACATATGTCTTATCTAACTTAAGACTAGTACAAGCACAACAGCCAGTCCCCAGTCATTAATTCATCACTGTGAAAGGGTAAACCCACATTTCACAAATGATAAATTTTTCAGCCATGCCAAGAATCGAACCCGGGACCCATATCTCGGTACGAAGACACGCTAAGGGGTCGGAGATATGATAGTAGAAAATACAAATATAGTAACTAAATGTTAACTCTGTTTCTTATAATCCATTCACTATAACATACAGTAAGTGATCAATTACTGTGCTTGAGTCTGATTAAGTTCATCCTATAATTATAATTGGTTCTGTACCAGCAATTAGCAGTGTTATAGCTCTGAAATTATCTTAGAGACCCTTAATGATTAAAGGGCTCCATCCTTACTTTTATCAACAAATAAACCCAATTTATATTTGCTGTTCATCAATTTTGTTGCAATTGTTTTGTTTTTCTCTTTTAATCTCTAGAAACTAAATTCTTTTATATATTTTTTAAAATTTAAAGATTAATTATATTGAGATCTACTTCTTCAAATAGATGTTCATTGACTAAGTAAAGGCAAAGACCTTTAGCAATTCCACTGGCTGTCAAGGAATCCTTTTAGCTTATGAATTGTCTTGCAAGGTGTCACTAAATTGACTTTCCTTATATTATTATGGTTCTTTGGGTTCGCTTGAATATTTTCACAAGTGCTGCA
The DNA here is from genome assembly GCA_902151425.1 of Timema shepardi. Taxonomy (NCBI): domain Eukaryota; kingdom Metazoa; phylum Arthropoda; class Insecta; order Phasmatodea; family Timematidae; genus Timema; species Timema shepardi. The sequence goes on along the minus strand of CABFVX010001951.1, from coordinate 58,617 downwards.
GGTTTTACTTTTGAAAATATTTCATTGTTTTAACTTGTTTATTAATTTTCAGAATTTATTTGTCTTAAATTTTACATTAGTGTCAGTATTTGTGATGGGGTTTTTTTCCGCTAAAATGTATCAGCAGTTTAAAGAGCTTCTATCTAAAATAAAATATTTTCTTGTAGAATTGAATATTGATGTACTATAACAAGGACTGTATATAGTTGTCATTATAGGTCCTAGCTAAATTTAATATTCAAATATGCAAGGTCTACAAAGTTGGATCAATTTATAAGAATCCAATTTATATTATTTTGTTTTTAACATATTTCTGCTGGTAGATAATGAAGTGCATGATTTACCTAGTACACACTGAGAGTTATGGAGTGAGTTTTATTGTGGTTAGAGTAAGATCAAATCGGTGTACAAATATTAATGTCAATATTATAATTAGTTAAAATACCAAACTACCTATTGCCATATTTTCTTATGTGGGTTTTATTGGCCTGTGTGAGTGTAAAATTATTCTCCACAAGAAGATATCCACTAATACCTAATATATTAAACAACATTGCGATGTAAATCTTGAAGTCCATGCACACATAAGGGTCAATAAAAAATCCATAGCAATACATTCCCAAACGCGGCTTCCATTTTCCGTTTAAACATGATCCCTACAGCAGCATAATGCATTGGGAACCAAATAGACCTAGTTGATGACATCAATGCAGATACAATGAAATTTATCACTTTAGTTTCTGGGCTTGGCACCCAAAACCTCAAGGCTACCAAGATGGTAAAATTGACACCCATGATGGCAGTGATGAGGGTTTTCCTACATACATATTTCAATAACCATGAGTTGAGAAAGGCTAAGAGCAATGAACATGTGTCATAGACAATGAAAACGTAGCCAACATATTGATATCCCCAACCGCAAGAAATATAAGCCGCTGTGAAACCCGCAACATTGAAAATGTTTATGATTCCACTCCATAGAGAGAAAAACACGAGAAACTGTTGCTTCCGATCCTTCATGAGTTTGATTGTCACCAACAGAAGGTTGTACCTCTTGATCTTGAGAATGCCTGTTCTCTTGTAAAATACTGAGTACCTTCTTAAGGGATTTACAAACAATGCTATCAAAACACAACCCACAAGTTTTAAACCTACAAATATCCCTATCAAGATATAGAAATATAATATATTTCTATATCTTGAAGTGAGGAAAATTAATTTGGAGATGTCTTATTCTACTAACATATTATGTTAGTAGAATAAGACATCTCCAAATTAATCTTCCTCACTTCAACGTAAGGACAGTAACCAGCCTCACAGTTTCCTTGTAGTTTATCATCAAGTTAGAATATGTTCTTTTTCGTGAAGACAGCATGATGGACATCATCATTTTTCCCAGGGCAGCATTGAGATGCATGAAAGCTTGCGCCCAGATGAAAAACCTGGCCACAACCCTCTCCTTTGGTTGTCCTGTAAGGTAAGCATATGGCTCAGCCACCACTAGGATGTAGGTGGATCTGGCGACTATGAGAGGTCCTGCACCAAGTTCAGCGATCATGGACGATGTTAGGATTATTGCAAAGCTTTCACACATTTGTGACAGCAGGTGAGGGATGGTGAACAACAAGCGCAGCCACATTGTCCACTTGCATCCTAGGTTGCGGATTATAAAGGCTGGTAGGAACATATTGCCCAAAATATTCCCAACGCTCCCCACCGCAAGTCCTATCGCTCCCAAGCCATCCTTGTTGAACAGGCTGGTCTGAAGGAACTTCAAGACTCCAGACTGGTTTATCTCCATGTGAGACTCTGTTTCCTCTAGGGTTGTATCCGGCCCTGAATCAGTTGCACTTCCAGTTCTACCAGCGCTATCTTCATCATTGTTATCCTGGAACATATTCACGAGTGTTGTTTATATATTTACTCTAGCTTTATACTTTACTTTAGGATCACCAATTTAACTTTGAATTTTTTCTATTTAAAAAAAAACCTCTTCTATTAAAAAGGTGGAATAATATTTAAATGTTGTTGCATTGTTTCTAGGGAATTGTGTTTTTCTTGTGTTGAACACTTCCTCTATATTGCTACAGTAGATAATAATGTTTACAGGATATTACTAGGCAATTGTTGGTCAAATGTATCAAAAATAGCAGCCATTTACCAACTTTTTTATTACATTTCATGCCAATAAAATTGCACGTTTAAAATGAAGATAGAGGACTATGCAAAGAACATGTATGATTGATGATACATATCACATTAAGTTTCAATTGTAAACTACTAAATTATAAAGATTGCATATGACTTTCTTTATCAAGTTTTAAATGGTGAACTCAACTTGAATCAGCTTTACACTGCAATCTGGACCTGTAGACCTGAAGTGAATCTACAACACTAAACCAAGGGAAAGTTGTTTGTAGTTTCCGAGTAAAAACCAGCAAACATACTACTACGAAGGGGACATTCAAGTATTACAGAAGTACATATATGGCCATTTTTGATCCACTCCCCGCTTTGTAAAAAAACAAAAGCAAACGCCCCTCCCCCACCTGTTGCTTGCATTACATTTGTCGGCTTTTTTTTATGTAGTCTGTTTACAGGAATAACCATTAATTTTTTACAATTTATAAATCATTGGTAGTTATTACTGTAGAGGTGTAAATTAATGGTGAGCAGTAATTCACAATAAACTGTTTTTAAATGAATTAATAACTTATTGAACCAAATAGGAATTAAAAATCAATCAAATTTTTTTTTTTTAATTATTTGCATTTAATTGAATTTAAAAAAAAGTATTATTAATGAATACATGAATTATTATAGTTATAAAAAAACTCTTGATCACTTCTGATCTAATGACCAATCCATGTCTCGACACTTTTAATTATGTGTCCATTTGGGGTTGCTAGTTCACTGCACCATCCTTTCCTGTCTTTCTCTGACTTATGTAATAAGTGTTCAGACCCCAAACCCCATCTCAGCAAAAATAAGCAAAGCTTGGAACACCCTTCCCCCTAGAGGTGTTTATGTAATTCTTGAACACCCCTTAAAGCAGTAATCTTATATGGAAGTCAAAACCAACCGGTTTTTCAATCCGCAACACACTTTTATTGAATTACGTAGATCTGGCGTGTCAAATACATGGCCCGATCCAAGATCCTTATGAAACCAACATTCATTTCTGCCTGGTTTTATTTTATATCAAAGATGTATAAATACACTAGTTGGGACTGTTATTCTTTGTCACATTTAATTGCACATTGAAACCTCTTCAGAGAAGGTCCACTTTAAGAACAAATAATTATTCTTAATAGGATCTGTAAAAGAAAAAATAGGTGAATCTTGTTTATAATCTCATTTTATTTGCCAATATAAAGGTACTAAATGGACTTTATTTTTTACTAAAAAAAGTGTTTATTTATTTGAGGTATCTAACATACACTTTCTGAACCGACTGATTATATCAACAGATGAGAATTTCTATTAGCAATCGTGAAAGGCTTTACCACATTTACCGGAAAAGGTATCTGCACTTACCTTCCAGTGTTCTCTAACATGCCATAATGAACTTAAGAACCAACGGCTTTACTTTCCATTCAAAGAAAGTTGTGATACGGATTTGTATTGCCCAAGAAACATCTGTTGACCTCGCCTTGGTTTGAACTCGCGGACATTGGGTCCTGAGCTCATGTTCTGTAAGATAAAGCCTAAAAATTAAATAACTAAGCTTAGCTTTGGCTGACAATGACGTCTAGCTCACTCCCATACCACCTTAAATCACATTCACTTCCATCCCACCTTAACTAACATTCACTTCCATCCCACCTTAACTAACATTCACTTCCATCCCACCTTAACTCACATTCACTTCCATCCCACCTTAACTAACATTCACTTCCATCCCACCTTAACTCACATTCACTTCCATCCCACCTTAACTCACATTCACTTCCATTCCACCTTAAATCACATTCACTCCCATTACACCATAACTCTAATTCACTTCCATCCCACCTTAACTCTAATTCACTTCCATCCCACCTTAACTCACATTCACTTCCATTCCACCTTAAATCACATTCACTTCCATCCCACCTTAACTCTCATTCACTCCCATCCCACCTTAACTCTCATTCACTTCCGTCCCACCTTAACTCACATTCACTTCCATCCCACCTTAACTCACATTCACTTCCATCCCACCTTAACTCACATTCACTTCCATCCCACCTTAACTCACATTCACTTCCATCCCACCTTAACTCACATTCACTTCCATCCCACCTTAACTCACATTCACTTCCATCCCACCTTAACTCACATTCACTTCCATCCCACCTTAACTCACATTCACTTCCATCCCACCTTAACTCACATTCACTTCCATCCCACCTTAACTCACATTCACTTCCATCCCACCTTAACTCACATTCACTTCCATCCCACCTTAACTCACATTCACTTCCATCCCACCTTAACTCACATTCACTTCCATCCCACCTTAACTCACATTCACTTCCATCCCACCTTAACTCACATTCACTTCCATCCCACCTTAACTCACATTCACTTCCATCCCACCTTAACTCACATTCACTTCCATCCCACCTTAACTCACATTCACTTCCATCCCACCTTAACTCACATTCACTTCCATCCCACCTTAACTCACATTCACTTCCATCCCACCTTAACTCACATTCACTTCCATCCCACCTTAACTCACATTCACTTCCATCCCACCTTAACTCACATTCACTTCCATCCCACCTTAACTCACATTCACTTCCATCCCACCTTAACTCACATTCACTTCCATTCCACCTTAACTCACATTCACTTCCATCCCACCTTAACTCACATTCACTTCCATCCCACCTTAACTCACATTCACTCCCATTCCACCATAACTCACATTCACTTCCATCCCACCTTAAATCACATTCACTTCCATCCCACCTTAACTCTCATTCACTTTCATCCCACCTTAACTCTCATTCACTTCCATCCCACCTTAACTCACATTCACTCCCATTCCACCATAACTCACATTCACTTCCATTCCACCTTAACTAGCATTCACTCCCATCCCACCTTAACTCTCATTCACTTCCATCCCACCTTAACTCACATTCACTCCCATTCCACCTTAACTAGCATTCACTTCCATTCCACCTTAACTCTCATTCACTTCCATCCCACCTTAACACACATTCACTTCCATCCCACCTTAACTCACATTCACTCCCATTCCACCATAACTCACATTCACTTCCATTCCACCATAGCTCACATTCACTTCCATTCCACCTTAACTCACATTCACTTCCATTCCACCTTAACTCACATTCACTTCCATTCCACCTTAAATCACATTCACTTCCATCCCATCTTAAATCACATTCACTTCCATCCCACCTTAACTCACATTCACTTCCATTCCACCATAAATCACATTCACTTCCATTCCACCTTAACTAGCATTCACTTCCGTCCCATCTTAATTCACATTCACTTCCATTCCACCTTAAATCACATTCACTTCCATCCCACCTTAACTCACATTCCCTCCCATTCCACCATAACTCACATTCACTTCCATTCCACCATAACTCACATTCACTTCCATTCCACCTTAACTCACATTCACTTCCATTCCACCTTAAATCACATTCACTTCCATTCCACCTTAACTCACATTCACTTCCATTCCACCATAACTGGAATTCACTTCCATCCCATCTTAACTCTCATTCACTTCCGTCCCACCTTAACTCACATTCACTTCCATTCCACCATAACTGGAATTCACTCCCATTCCACCATAACTCTCATTCACTCTCATCCCACCTTAACTCGCAATGGCTTTCATAACATCCTAACAAATTAGATGATATTTCATAGTGATTGTTTATAATCTTCTTGGCAAAGAGAGGTCAGGTGTCATAGATTCCGCCCATTACGCCATTTCCGCTGAAGAAACGCAACTTCCTATTTTTAATTTGCTATAGTAGGTGCACTTAACAATCAGTTTGATAGAAAGTGTCATGTGGAAAAGGTCATGTATAGCTATCGTGATGTTTCTATTAATAAATATTACAGAACAAATCTACAAAGTTTTATAGCTTGTGTATTGCTGTACACGCGTACTAAACGTCAAGCTCGTATAGTTTGTTGGCTACGAAGAGGCCATGGTTCGAATTCTTGTCGGGTGCACTAAGGATATTTTTTCCAAAATGATTTACCATTCTCACCTCGCCCGAATATAGGTACATTTCTTCTAAATCACATCTTCCTTATTTTTTACCGGATTACTTAAGCGGCGTTTACATTAGCTTAGTAAATTTTAGTAAATGGGTTAGATACTTGTACCACTAACTGGTTAGTCAGCTACTAACCAGGTGTAAACCGCAAGAGAAAGTACTATTACAAGTTATTGTACCAGCAATGAGGACAGGAAAGTGAATAGTTTCCCAAGCTAGTTACTTACCAGTGACCTTCCACCACCACCTGCATTTCTCACTTGTCACCTAAACAACCCTCTGAACTAGCCCAATGTAAACACTTATTTGTCAGAATAGTGAAGTCTAGCTAGTCGGACGGTGAACGTGTCATTTTGTACGGGTATATTTTTAGTTAGACATTTTTATCTATCCCGCCCTTTTTCTTCTTGTTTAAAGTTATGAAGTTGTTATTTACAATGGAAATATTGCAAGAAGGTGTCACCGTAAGGTTTGTATAACTTTACCGAGACCATATGTGCTTGTGGGACACCACAAATACTAGTTATAAGAATAATCAGATGCGTCAAGCTACTCTTGAAAATATTGCCAGTGAAATGAATAGTGAAGGTTTCTTTCACGAATGCCGACGCAAGGCAGAAAGTAAAGATCTTGCGAAATACGTACAACCAGTGGCGTAGCTAGAGTTTGTGCCGCCCGGGTGGTCCCCGGGTTGGCCGCCCTTTCAATAGGCCTACACAACATACTCCGATAAAAAGTCAAATCGACGTATAGAGGGGAGGTCTGGGGTGGGGGGAAGACAACTTGTTTATTTTTAAAGTGAACAATTTAATTACAACGTCCTACAAAGTTATTTTTCTGGCTTTGCCGTTAGAAAAATTGTCTATGATATTATTGAAGTCCATTTCGTCTGTTAGTTGCTGTTCTATAAAGAGTATGTGAATATTTCTTAATCGTGAGGTACTCATTGTATATCACAATATTACAATACAGCATCCCCCCTTGCACTCTATCAAGCTTCTATTACGTGCTTGACACTTACCAATGACTGAAGTCAGAACATCCCAGCGATGGGTCAGGGAGGAAAAAAACGTGAAACAGCTCTCCTCAGTAAAATAAAGTTAACAGAATTCGCAGCAACCGAAGCTGCACAAATACTCGCCAAATTTATCGTGTGATTTTTACTTGTGACAAATGCTGTTTTTCTATTAAGTTCCTTGATACGTCTCTTAACGCCACTATGTTGACCAACCATCAAATCAGCATTACTCATATGCTTGTCCTCTACTATTTTAAATGACAATTCCGTCGTTTCCTAATTTTTGCAAAATAAGAGTTGAAATACTCTTGGCGGTTTTATTTCCATCAATCATAACGTAGCGCGAAAATTGGCTCGTTTGATCCTTATAAGAAATATCTGGAGTTCTATAGAATATCATAGAAAAGTATTTGGCTTCTTTTATTAGCTCAATAACCTTGCTTCTTACTTTTTCGCCCAAAATTTCTATAAACGCGTTTTGAATAGTAGGAAAAATATAGAATTTAGCAAACATTTTCTCCCATCTTGATTCTTAGAACATGTTCTTGTAGCACTGGATCGTATTTCACCAATAAATGAACTAATTCTAAAAAAAATACTTCCTCTATTTCCCTTTGATTCAGATTCAGCATTAGTTTCATAATAATTCCTTCTCGATGATCCCGTAAGGCTAAATTTTATCTAGCTAAGAATCTAATCATTTCCAACAACCTTGAAAATATTTCCCTCCACTTCTTCACTTCGTTTTTAACTTCTTTTTGTTCCTTTTTTTTTATCAATAATTGTTGCTCCATCTCGGATTCTAATTTTCAACTCCATCCATGTGTGAAAGCCCGAACATGGTCTACGCTGGATTCATGCTTGAATATTTTAGGATCAAGTTTCCATCGCATGTTGCGATATTATATACATATATTTAAGAAATCAAAGTTGAGTTTTATTGTTTTATTAATAATAATTTGAATGAGGGGAATTTAAGTGTTTTGTTATGTATTTACATTTTATTTCTTTTAATAGTAAATAATAAAATTGCGTCTGACGTCTTGTACTACCCCGGCAGAATAACAACTTTTCTTTTCGTTGTAGTAGACCAAAAGTTTCAGCCGGGGCGGACCGAACGCCCTTCACTCCCCCCCCCCCCCCCCCNCCCCCCCCTCCCTTAACTACGCTACTGCGTACAACCAAGAGAAGTCCCTAAAATCAGGAATCAATGTTGATGATGTTTACACCTCGTCTATGAAATAGTTCGAAATCATTTACCAATTCTCGAGGAAGTCTTAAGCAAAAAATATCAATCTGGTAGGTTATTTTATTTATTTAATTAATTATTAATACATTCAATAATATTTAGCATATTATATGTTAAAGTCAGAACCCAAAATTGGTGAGAGTTAGATCTCACTGGGTTAAACTAGTTCCAGCAAAGCCATTTCATCCATAGCAGTTTCAACTAGTTATTTCTATAGCTACTAAAATGCAGCGGACTGTAGTAGTATGCACTAAAATCGCGTCGTCAATACCTCTGCTGTCTAGTTAAAGCAATATTGACTGAATTATCTGACCGCTGAAACTAGATTTAGGTAAAACTAGTTGTATCTTGGACAAATAATAGCTCTGATTCTTGAAAAACAGTTTATTAGTAATCAGTGATTTATGTACACCTTAGGTTAGGTTTGGTTCAGTTAGATCAACATGTTAATTCAACCATTTTCTTCCTTTTTAGATAGATTCCAACTATGGTAAACAATTAAGTCTAGAAATAACTGGTGTTGACAAACTGGCTTTTCCGGAACTATTTTATCTAGTGAAAACGGAGTTTAATGGATTTCGGGTTCTAACTGCAATATAAACGGAGACACACATATATGTTATATATAGTATAAAAATAAACAGAATTTAATTTATGGATCTTCTATCCAGAAATAGCGTATAACTCTAACGAGTAGTAAGACGCGGTGCAAAGTAAATAAAATAAATACATTTTATCCAAGATATTAAATCCAAGAAAATTTACATGAAAGTATGTTTAATTTATATTTTCCTGAGAATATATTTTGAAATGTCAATGCATTTTGCTTTCCTGCCAAGGCACTGCCACTCATTATTGACGTATAGATTTATGTAGTACCTAAACTTTCTACTAAGTCTAAATGATTTGTAGCCAAACGCAGATGGCAGCACTGATCGCATCTCAGTCACTTCAGCCCTTCACCACCCTGGTATGACATCACACGTGTCATTGTTTTCCTCATCAATAGATCCTGGTATATAGTAGGTCCTAACTGCAGTTTTACGTAGCCAGCTAAGTGCACAGCAAACCCTGATGATTTTTTTCAACACTCTACAAGCTAAAATACTAAATCTGCTACCCAGAATACTAAAAACATTCTCCACAATACGCCTTGCTCTGCTTGGACGATAGTTGAATATATTTTCTTCCTTTGACAAAGACATGGTGTTGTATGGTTTGGTTAAGTATGTTTAGAGAGGGAATGCATAATCAGAAATGACAAGAGTATCCTTCTGGAAGCAAAACTTTTTCTAAAGCTGGATAAAAGGAAGAGTTTTGAAACACACCACTGTCAGACCAAATTAATGCCATTACAACCAATATTAATGTAGGTAAAACAGTAATCGTAGTTTGAAAGTTCCATGAGAACAATGCTGTTGTGTCCTTTGTAGCTAAAAAAACTGGGTTCCACAATATGAGGAGCTTGAATCCAAATGTGCTTCTCGTCGATGGCACCACAGCACCATGGAGAGCTCCAACTTGGAAATCTCAGCCAATGTTATCTCATTCCTGTGAAGTGTCTGTGACCTGCAAAAATTTTGATTCAGTACAGAATATTTTTTACTCGGCACTCAAGAGAGGGTTTTTTTTTCTTCGGGAAACTCAGTTTACTTAGTATAATTAGATGGAAAACACACATAACACACATGGAGACAGTGGTAAAGAATTTGATGAAGATGATTACACCATTGAAGGAAATTCTCCAAACCAGACTACTCCTTCTGAGGTTCCTGAATCTCGAACTCTGACGCCTCGAAATACTGATCGAACTTTTGCATTTCAACCTCCTTACACACAAATGTCGACCTCACGAAACAAAAAATGCCACCAAGAGTTAACTACAGCTGTATCTGAGCTTCGTCACATGAACCAAGTTCTTCATCAACCTTTACCGGAAGAAGATAAGTTGGATGCCTTTGGCCGATACATAGCGTTTGTGTTGAAAAAGTTACCCATAAACCTGTCAATACCATGTGAGAATGAACTGCAGTCAACGCTGACTCGATATCGTTTGATTGCTGTTATCCCACCACAGTATTTTCTTGGGTACAGCTCATCTTTCGGAACACAATCAGGTTCCCCTATGTCACTAACAAGCAGCAGTGGATATACTTGCATGAACAGAGGCATCGTCAAGCCCTCATGCTTACATTCAAAAAGAATCGTCTTCTTTTCCTAGATTCATATTTCCTGTGGCTCCTGTTCCAAACTTTGGAACGTTCATTTATTTCATAGGTCTTGAAGGAAAATTAAAATATTTTGTGGCAATATTATTTAAAAGTCAGCCATTATTTTCAATACAAAGTAAATAAATCTTCCATTTTCTAGATGACTTAAGCATTTATTATTCCTTAACGACAATACCCATATGTTTCAGTTTGCATTTATTTATTAATGTTTATGTATGTTTAACGTAGATTTAAATCCATTTTTGGTCTGTTTTCTATAATGTAAACTACCAATAATAATAGGGTTGATGGCTATTTCCAAAAACCCTTTGTGGGACCTTATGAAAATAGTAGCTACCAAGTTTCAGCCAACTCGGTAAACTAGTTTTGATTTTAGGCCGAGTAACAGATAGACAAGCAGGCAGCATTGCAACAAAAAAAACTGTTTAGGATTTAGGGGCTTATGAAACCTCAACATCCATCAACATCTCGAATTAGATTTTTTGACGATCCAAATACTTAATATTCCTAAAAGGTTGCGGAGAGTAAAATGTATCAATAAAACAAACAAATTAAATTATTTCTATATACCTTGACGAAAGAAAAGAGACACTCGACTTTTTACGGCAATTAAGAATTACGCTTTTATGCACCCGCGCTCTTCAGTAACATATTCGTAGCTACTACATGATCATGATTTCCGTAATTATTTGAGTTTACTTTGGAGTTTATTTTTTGTAAATGGTCAATTAATAAACTTATGTCAAGAGCTATGACCGCCTGCGTGATCTAGTGGCTAGAGATTTATAATACGGACCCAAATGTCCCAGGTTTTATTCTAGGCACTTACAGATTTTTATGTAAAGTAGTGTGTTTGGAATGGGGGCCTCGTGAATCCAAAATTGAAGTACTGCTTAAATGAAAAAGTAGCGGCTTCGGTCTATAAAACTGATATTAATGGCTGAAGGGTTTCATTTGCTGAACACATAACACGCTCTATTTGCAGAATTTTGTATTATCTTCGCCAGCAGGTGGCGGCTGCTCGGTCGGTATAACTCGATTTCAGGCTGACTCTATGGAGTTTTTTTATATCAAAAGTTATGTGATTTGCAGCAATTTTTAGAATTGTACACAATGCCGTGTAAAATTAGTGGAATAAATAATAATATGTAAGGAAAAAACTATAGTAAGCTTAATTTCACTATTGATAAATATATAGATTATAATAATATATAATATTGTGCTTCTGTGCTACACCACTCGTAGCCCAGTTTGTGAAAAAATTAGCCAGTACTAATGTACTGTTTTCCAGGAGACGCCCGAATGTACTATTATTATTATTATTATTAGCACCGCGTCTTACTACCCATTCGGGTTATACGCACTTACGCTAATGTGTAATGGTAGGGTGATTGTGAGATGAAATGAAGGACCTACAGTTTAACGTGGAATCCGAACCACGGTGGAGGCCTGGCATTCCCTACATTAACAAGATGCCTTGTCAGAGGTGAAGGAAGGGTTTGGTAATCAGATAAATCTTTGCCGGGACCGAGGATTGAACCCCGGCCTCCAGCACAGAAGTCTGACACCTTACCCCTAGACCCCCAGGTTACCCCGAATATACTAATAGTACATCCTTTACATGGTTGCTCTTTACATCATGGCCTGATTAAGTGAGGGAATGATGATAGTGAATATGACGGGGTAAAGCCAAATAACATTTTAATCTAACTTAAGCTTAACTAACCGAACCCTGGTGACATTGGGGGAAATCCTTTTTTGGGAAAAATACACAACGTACCAGCCGGATCGATTATAACGAAATTATACAACACAGCTTAGCTATGTTTATAAAAAATACTTTACATAATATTACTAATACCCTCATTTATATTTAATTGAATTATTATTAATAGTACTATAAACATAATTTTTTGTTCAATGATACTGAGGTAAGGTATATTAAAATAAGGAAAATTGCTGCCAATCGATTGAACTTTGTTCGTTTGATTTTGAGTCTCTCTTGATATAATTTTGGAACTCAACTGCCCTATTTGCAATTTTTGATGACTTTTCGAAAAGAAAGACGAAGATAGTCATCACTGTAATCCAACCTATAAAATATTCCAACTACACTGTAACTACCTAGTGGGACCCCTCATCACAATTTTACCTTTGACCCCGACGTGAAGAGAAGGTGTATTGTTATGATTACGTAATGTTGGGTTCTCTCTGATTATCTGTTGACATTCCCCCTCCCCCCTGATGCCCCCTACGCCTGACCTCCTTTCAGTGGTTTATTCTTGTACAAACTTGTTTACTCTTATCAAAACTTGTTTTTTATATGTGTTCATTGGTTTTTTATGTTTGGGTAGAATTGAGACGGGCGTTGGAGTTTATTTGTGTGAGAGTTTATTTTTTATTTATTGGCGTACCATCAACGGCGTCAGGCCCTCCATTTATAGCATCGCTAGTGAGGGCACAGCACGAACCTCTCCCGACGGCCACTTAGCTTGGAGTGCGAGAACTGGTTCTAAGCCGTAAGACCCCTTTCACTTCCTTCCCCCTTCCCCTTCCCCCAGGCAATGGGTTTTTCCGGTGTCCTCATCGCAATGTCACAAACCCTCTACCCAACCCCTTCCCACATATATTTGGCAATGGGGTTTTTCTTGGTGATGTCTCAACTAGAGAGCATGGACACAACTCTGATTATGCACAATAAGGGGCCTTCGAATCCTCAGTTAGGGGCCACAATCACCTACCACAAAAGTCTACTAAAATTGGTTGTATGGTATCGTCCGTTTCATGCGTGGATGTAGGTATCAGCCATGCACCACTTTTGGCGGAGGAGTGAGGTAGAAATGTCCCAGCACTGGAGAGGGAAACGAGTGACAGTACACCTCAGAAGAGATCCAAACCCCGACCTCTGCTGCCACAACTATAGGGGGCTACACGCACCCTTTTCTGGCTAAACGTTTATATATATATTAATTATGATATTGCGGTAGGGATTATTAAGAAAATGTTCCAGAGGGAGAAATACTGACAGTTTACATGGCGGGGATTCTATTTCAACATCATCCGGCCAGAATAAGACGAGTCTGACATTTAGACGGCGTACACACCGGGATTTGAACCTTGATATCTTTTGCGTGGGTCTAGCACAGATAATGTTTGTTAGAATTGTCGTACTTTCTTCCAAGTGCACCCCCATTTGCGATAGTGAAAAAAGGGTTTTTCTGATCGACCATATTTTCCTTTACCAGGTAGAATGTGTACCCACATTTGCTTGGAGTGAGAAAATCAATCTCAGAACAGGAATCAAACGTCGATCACTCTGTCATCGGCCGTCTAGTAGGCGACCATCGATGCATGTATACAAAAATTATTATAAAATGAATTTTTATTTTTGAATTGTGACGGTATTTTGCTACCCAAGGATAAAGTGAAATAAGAAACAACCGTTTTATTTCTTTAGCCACTTAAAACCACAGAAAGAAGTTTTATTTTAATATAGTTTAATGTTCTCATCTATATTTTGTCAAAATAATATATAACTCTTACAGTAATTTATAAATAATATTGAATAGCGTTACTTGAATTTATTTTAAAATTATTTAATGTTCGCAACTATATTTAGACAAAATAATATATAACGCCATAAATTCATAAGTAATATCAGGGCTGAGGAAGATATAAAATGTATCTGCACTTGTGTGAATGCCGAGCGGGTAACCAGTAGTGATACGGTCAATCTGGATTCAATCCTCTCTAACTCCCTGCTAATAGCCATGAAGTTAAGCTTATCGGTATTTAGAACCGCATCTTACTACCCGTCTGGGGCACAACCCGTGGAGGATGACTGAGAAAACTGACCTCCGTACACACGCACGACAAGGATTTGAACTACGTAAATCGATCTCCCCCCTTCCTTGGGAGTCAAACTAAACATAAAATTAACACGTTAGCTAACTACGGCATCGAGGCGGGTCTTATCGCTAATTTAATCAAATGATTCATTCCAGCATCTTTATGTTGTCAACTGCAATCGCATTTGACCTGAGGAAGAGTGGAAAATCAGCCTCAATACACCCTACTGGGATTCAAATCCCCACGCCTCACCAGTTATTATAACTCCAACCTCACGCCCCACCATCAGAAAGCCCAAGCAGGGATTTGAACCCAACCTCCGCCCAGCGAGGGAAAGACCTAACTATAGGAGTTTGACATTTCGACAGTGTGCCTACTGGTGGTGGCTGATGATTATAAAAATCCTTAAAAAAGTATTCATGCCACTGCCACATTTTTGTGGGAGTGGTCGATGTACACGTTGAAACACTATAATATACATTATTTTCGTTTAAAGCAGAGCGTCAAATTGACTGTATCGAGAGACTCCGCACTATCTGTTAGGGCGAAACTAAGCTCTTCAGGCAAAGTGAGATGACCGGTATTAGGGGTAGAGAGAGAGAATTGTTACTTGTAGATGTTATAAATTTAAAATATGTTCTTTAATAGTTAAAGAATGGCAAACTTACATTTTGGACGATATATCGTGTCCAACAGTGTATCCCCGCAGGGATTTTATTCCAACTTTCTCCACCAGAAATAGATGTGCCTGATATTTAAATGGCATGCCCATTCGCACTGAAGTGAAACTTGGAAAAGCCTAACAATAACTTCTGCAACTGCGGGATTCCTCAGAGTACATCAGTACGTTCACCCTGTTTTTGGTCATTTGACCCGTGAACTTAAAGTAGCGGAGAAACATTCTTACTTGGGACAAGTGGTAGATATTATATCTTAAAGTGGGGGGAATCTATTAGCCTGCTATATTAATGGACAGTTATTAAGTATTGTAAATTTGAAAACACACACGAACTCACTATATTTTAGCACAGAGTCTTACTATCCGTGCGGTTTATACGCGTAAGTACTAATTATGCTAATGGATTAGGAATTGTGAAATTTTGAATTTAGAGAAAGTGAGCCCACATTTTGCGTAAATGGAGAGTGGAAAACACCCCTAGATTACCAGACTGAGATTCAAACCTCGAACTCCCCCGTCCTCGGCAGTCTGGCTCTACACGAAACAAGCGCGCCAGCCAACTACGCCACCAAGGCAAATTATTTTATAAATAACCGTTTTATTCCATGAGCCACTTATGACAACAAAAAATAAGTTTTATTTCACATTTCACTTAATGTTCTCAGCTATTTTGCCGACTATATAACATTTACAAAAATTCACAAGTAATATCAAATACAACTTTAAATATCATTTAATGCTCGTAACTATATATTGTTGTCATGATAAATAACATGTATACAAAACAAATTAGCCACTTAAACTTCGAGCCAAAACTAGAGGAAGTATAATTGTATTATTGATTTACACCAAAAAGGTTTTAGAACATATTTTTTTACAAATATAGCTCACACATTGAAAATCATAATTGGAATATTTATTTACACAAATAAAGGTTTTAGAATATTTTCTGTTGTATAAATATAGCTTACTTGAGAGGATCGTTGATCACTGGCTCGGAGGCGGTGCTCCTTCAGCGGGGTTACGGGGAGGTGGTGGTTAAGCACCTTGTCCTTTTCCCGAATTTCCAACACCCAATTGTTCTAAAAAAAACACAAAAATTTGAATTCAAACACGTATCAAACCAACTTCAAAGTAAATACTTTAAATATAATAGTTCCAATCATATTTATTTTATTTTAGGCAAGCTTATGCGTGTTTTTTCCCCCTCTTTAAATACTACGTTTAATATATATTACTTTTGGTATTAATATGTTGTAACAATTTTTCTTTAACATAATTGCTTTAGCTGATACCAACATTCGCGAAGTGTGTGTAATAAAATAAACTTGAACCCTAGGACAGGTACAAAATACAATCCAGGGCAGTTAATTTATCACTCTGAAAGGTTAAACCTACGTTTTCAGCCATGACAGAGAATTTAACCCGGTGACCTTGGCTCAACAACAAGTATCTATTCTTTTTCTCTCTTTTTAATAATCGGTCTAAACAACAATATAATCTCCCTTGTTAATTATTATCATGACGGTATAAATAAATAAATTATATATATATATATATATATATTTGTTTGTCTGTAAGAAATATCTGTATATTTAAAACAAATTGAAACAATATATCTACATTATTCCCGTTTAAAAATAGCCCAGTATAGCAAAACACTTTTTGGGCTCTAAATTGACTTCCAACGCCATCTGTTAAGCCGATAAGATACCAGGTTTATCACAACCACGCTAATGATTGAATAAAAATCTAGCTTTAAATAAGGTATTGAGGAAAACATGTCTTAACACAAATTGGTAAAATAGATATTGATGTTAGAAATTATTTTTTAATGGTCAGAATTAATTTTTCTATTGGTAGAAATAATTTTGTTTTAGATTTAAATAAAACCAATTTTTTTCATTAAATATTATAATTTAATTTAGATCCTTACCCTTTTCCAGCCTAAAGCTTCAGTCACTTTCTTTAAATTTATAGATGCGAATAACTTAAAAGACTACGACATCCACAAATCCGGTCCGCTAACTTTTAATTTATCAGACCAACATTTTTAGCCGTGTCGGGAATCGAACCTGTGATCAATAGTTTAGTATACAGACAGGCTATCGAGTGCGCTAAGGTGACGGTTGAATTTGATCCAAAACATTGCAAACGCTGCTAAAGTGACAATAATAATTTTCTCTCTATTTTTTTTTATTTGAAAGTTTGTAATGATATTAACCTTCTATACCATGACTATAGGAGCTAATATTCTTTTGGTTAAACTTGAACGGTCAGCTGATAAAAAGTTTTGTTATGCCGGCGAAACACCGATGATTTGTGGGAAGAGAGGACGTGTATAAATCTTGCGTAATAAACTGTATATTTCCAACCTAGTGGCTATATTGTATTGTTACTTGTAGACGGGACTAAAATATATTATTTAGTAATTAAATAATGATAAACTTATATATCAGGTGGTCTATCGCGTCCAATTCACCCCAAACATCGAGCAAACTGTTGATAGCATTTCCGGAGGTGGTGGCAGGGCCCTAGGGGTTGAAGCCTGTTGCGCAGGGTAGAGATCCGACCGCTTCTAGGAACTGCTCCGGGACAGGGCCCGTCTCCACCTCACTACTTTCAAGGGGCAGCGCCCACACGCAAGCTGCTAAATTCACTATGGGTGCCTCGTGGTCCCTCAGGTCGGCGTCCAGCCCGTATGGATCCCAGTAATCTAAAATTAAATAAATACATATTAATTACTGTTGTGAGGGAAAAACACTGCAAATTCTATGAATCTATAGCAGAACCAGTCGCCGTCCACCAGGCAAATTTCGTCCTTGCTAAAAAGTGATAAAGGGTTTAGGCCAGTGGTTCCCAAACTTTTTGAGTCGCGGAGCACTTCTCAGGAGTGAAATTCGTGACGGAGCACTATCGTTGCCCTTAGACCATGCTCATTTTTGGATGTTTTTACGTAACTGCATTTTAAAGTTGCTAGACAATTTTTTTTTATCATACAACAAAAGCACGAATTATTTTTCGAATTCAAAATAGCTTATATTTTGATCTAACCTTAATGTTTCCCATTGAAAGACATTGAAAAATTAGAACCTTACGTTTTTTCTCTAAACACTAATTTTGCACATACATGTATTCGGCATAAAGGCGAAGATATTTTCACCTAGCACCTACATAGGTAGTAACCGAATGACAGCATTATTGGCTCTGGAAACGAATTTTTAAGCATTTGGACATGTTAAGGTGGGGATGCAGGGGACGCAAGAAAAGGCGAGTGTTTTTGCACTTTTTATAGCAATACTTTTTTTAGGATCAAATAAATTAAATATTGCTTCTATAGAATCATAGAGCTTAATTTTCTTCACATGGCGAGATCAACATTTCTTGAATATCTGTCAAGGATGTCCTGGAATTTAATAACAAATTTTTCTCTTCATTTAAAAAGTTTCTTAGATAATGCTGCTCTGTTCACGACAGATATTCAACAACTAATGAGGTCACCATGTGAAGAAAATTAAAATCTATGGTTTTATAGAAGCAATAGTTTTCTTATTTTGGCAAAAAAAAGTTTTGCTCTAGATCTAGAAACTTTAAATTAACTCACCTTAACTCGCGTCCGCTGCATACTCACCTTAAACATCAAGTTTTATTCATTATAAATATTTTTTCTACACTAATTTCAGAGAAATAAGGAACTTATTTAAATACATAAACGAAAACCAACAACAAAAAACATAAAGTAATGCAACACATTTGAGAACGAATTCAAAGCAGGTAGTGTAAATATACAATACTACTCACCTATATAAGGTATTACAGTTTCAAAATAAAAAATGTAGCTTGGTATCGAAAAAGAACGATAAAGCATAGCCAAAGAACTTAGATTCTAATGAGAGGGATGGGACTGTTTTGATTTGCACAATGTGGCTATACCTGGTTTAATTTGGGACAGCTGCAACCAAATATCTGGCTCTGCATTCAGGCGGGATCTATATTTTGTTTTAGTAGCCACATAAGCAGAGAATCCTGATTCACATAAGTAAGTTGTTGTAAAGGGTAAAAGGATGATTTTCGCTTTATCTGATAAAACTTTAAATTCGTCTTTTAGCTGACACCAAAATTCTGTTAGTGAATTCTTAGTTGCAAAATTATATTTTACCACAGAATCTGATGTCAAATCAATCATACACTCATACTGGTGTGATGTCAGACAGGCTGGCTTTTCCGACACAGCAGAGTATGGGTTTACAACCCAACAGTTCTCTTTTATTTTATCGTGGAATTCTTCTGGAAAATAACAGTTGAAACTATCAAGCAAATTTAGCAGATGAACGTGAAACTCATTTAAGGTATATTCGGGTACGTCAGAATCTAGTTCTTCTCTAAATTCTTTTACCATTGGGAAACTGTCTAGATTTAGATTTTTCATTGAATCCGCCCAAAACTTTATTTTCTTTTTAAACGCTTGTACTTTATCGCTGGCGTCAAAAACGGTTACTGCTTTCCCTTGAAGTGAGATACTTAAGTCATTAACTTTTTTTAAAATGTCTGCTAAATACGCCAATTTCATAACCCAATGCTCATCACACAGCCTGTTTCCCAAAGCGAAGTCGTTGTCAATCAGGAAGGTTCTGACTTCAGCCCTCATTTCAAAGAGCCGAGTCAAAGCTTTGCCACGAGAAAGCCACCTTACTTCTGTGTGAAGAAGTAAAGACGTATGTAGACTCCCCATGTCTTCACACAACAGCTTGAATAGTCTTGTATTTTTAGGTCTAGATTTGATAAAATTAATTACTTTCACGCTTTCGTCCAAGACTTCTTTTAGGAAGGGTGGCATTTTTTTCACAGCAAGGGCATGGCGGTGGAGGATGCAGTGGCTACTGCTGCATTCCTTGACTTTTTGTTTTATTCTTGAGATAGCACCGGACGTCTTCCCAGTCATGGACTTTGCGCCATCCGTGCACACATCAACGCAATTATCCCATGGGATGTCACTCACTGTGAAAAATTCTTCTATTAATTTGAAAATTTCAGCGCCAGTTGTGTTAGTTGGTAAAGGCTTGCAGAGAAGCAGATCCTCTTGAAAAGACTCCAAGTATTGGTAGCGTACAAATACTATTAAAATTGCCAATCCAGCCACATCCGTTGATTCATCCATTTGGAGCGAAAACTTAGTGCATTTTATTCGTGAAAGTAAAGTAGCTTTCACATCCTCTGCTAAGTCCCCGATTCGTCGCGAAATCGTGTTATTTGACAAAGGAACGGTGTCTACTAGTTTCGTGGCTTTTGCATCCAGCATACATTCAACTATGTCCTTTACACAAGGCTTTATAAGGTTTTCAGCGATGGTATGGGCTTCGCCAGCTTGAGCAACTCGGTAACTGACTAAGTAGGACGCCATCAAAGCCTGTTCATTAACTGTTTTTGAGTGATAAGATATAATTTTCTGGGCTTGTGTAAGTTCACCATACTTCCTTCTGAAGAAATCAGTCGGTTTGCCCTTGCATTCTGGATGGACCCCCTCAAAATGACGGCGCATTTTTGCTGGGAACATCGCACTGTTTGGCAAAACTTTCATGCAAACTACGCACTGTGGTTTGTTGTCACTAGTCTCAACAAATCCAATATCCAAGTAGGAATCGTGATACTTCCTTTTTATAATTTTTTTACCTGTGGCACTGATCTCCAAAGAACTAGTACTAGGCAGTTCTTTCAACAGTTCAGAAGTTTCTGTCACACCTGCTGTCGCTGATTCGTCTAAAAACCCTTCATCCTGTCCAGCAATTCTAGCATTGGCAACTGCTCCATCTTCTTCCACACTACAATATAAAAATAATATTCGTATCATCTGGGTAAATAATATTAATGATAATAATAAATGTCAAGTATTTAATAAAACAATTGATCAAAGAACCATTGCTCCTAAATTAACGTTGAATATTGTTTAAGAATGTAAATGTTTCTCGCATGTTTGCTCACAATGCTTGTTAAATGTGAGTAACCATCTTATCCTATCGCTTGGTGACATCAAATTGGCTGAAGCTTCAAGGTTACTACCAATTAACAGGCCAAAATTCGAAAATAACCTGAGCTAAAATATAATTTTGTTAAAAGTGCAACAATATGTACAACATGCAATGCATATACTGAAAAGTCTTTATTTACTATTTAATTTGTATAAAGATGTATGTACCTTAGTCCCTATCTCTTCTTTTAGGTCCTGTGTTATTGGCATCCAAAGCTGTTACTTGTTTTAATGACACACGCTCTTATTTAGCAGACCCCAATATATAAACACTTTTCAACGTTAAAAAAATGCATCTATCATAATATTTGTACATACATGTTAGCTGTTGATGCTTCCATAGCTACTGGAGGAACTGTGGCGGAGGTTTTAATAGGCTTTTTTAAGGATCCAGACTTCAGCCAGCGATCCATTGAAAGCGACTCTATGATATTTTCTAAATCACTACGTAGGTGCTCCAAAAAACCTGTAATAGGCAGGTGTTTCGTCCTCAAGAGAGAAGATCCATTAAAGTTATTAACGTAATTATTTTTAAAAAAATCACACAACAAAAGCACTCGTGAAAAAATACACCGCACTGCTATTTGACTCGTTTCGACTCTCGACTAAACATTGAATGAACTGCAATAGAATGAAGGAGCGAAGAAACAAAGAGATTTTAATATACAACAGAGACTTTCCAGAAAATTCTGTAAAAGTGTCAAAGCTAACAATCGGATCTTTAAGTAAGGAGAGGCTCTCTTTGAGCCTGGATTAGCTGGTCCCATTGAGCCTATCTGTCTAGTTTCACCACGTGAAGTCTATGTGCTTCACGGATTTTCTCAATGTTTTGTGTGGCTCCGAGAAAGTGCGGGCGGGTAAACCTGACTGAGGTGCCGCATAACAATGCACTTTGGATCCATAATACTTGCTATTTACACTGCTTTACGGCACGATGCAGGAGCTAAATTATTTCTACACAATACTTATCTAAAAATAGTTCATGACCGCACAAATAAACAATTTTGAGATCTTGTCACATTTATTTTATTTTTATTTACAATCTCTCCGCGGAGCACTTGGAGATGTTTAGTGGAGCACACTTTGGGAACCGCTGGTCTAGGCTATCGGGCGCTGCAGGTATCAGGGGTGCATCTTCTTGGCAGTCTATCAAAATGTCAAATACCTCTGTACGCCAAAGACGTAATAATCAAAATAATTACTATTAATATATTCAAAATGCTTTAAAACATTCCTGAATTTATCCAATTTTTTTAGCGCGTCAAAACTCATTATGATGTCTATCCACAGCAATTATTAATTATAATGACCCAATGTAATGATTTTAAGGTATATTTATAGTCGCTTCAATGGGGTGTACCGCATGTAATGGTATAGACTTATTAGTGGTCAACAATCTTGTTTCCGCATCAGTGGTTGCCCGATACGTGTAAAGCGGTATGGATTTACTGTTATAGTCAATCGTGCTAGCTCTCCCGGTGAGCACGGATGTGTTACTCCCCTGCTGGATAGGGGGCTCCGATATGCCATGAAGGACCGCTATCCACCCTCTGCGTTCGTGTTCATTTTTTCAGCCGCACAAATGTGGGTACACATCACGCCTTGTGACGGGAGAAAGTAGGAGGGTTAAAATCCCTACAAGGTCAACAAACACCTATTACTTTTATAAATACAAACCCTATATTGCGCATGACAATTATTTGTTGTTGTACCAAAGGTCCTGGGTTCGGCTATTTGATTTTTAAACTACCCAATATGTTTTCACATTTAAACCCTGCACAAATGATGGTACATCACTACAACCAATAATTTTATTATTCTGTCTCTCATTCGGGCAAAGATATCCAGATGGTGTTGGAGAGTTCAATTCTCCTCTGTTCAGGTGTCAATGACGTGGAAATATGAGTACATATCTTGCCCTGTGGCGTAAGGAGGTAGGGGTTTAAGTCCCTTAGAGGGTAACAAACGCTAATTAATTCACATTTCAAACCAGAGCAAATGCTACACTGTTGGACGCGATATATAATCTAATATAAGTTTGCCATTCTTTAAACTATTAAAGAACATATTTTAAATTTATAAAATTTACAAGTAACAATACTCTCTCGCTCTTTCTCTCTTTCCCGCGAACACTAGTCATCTCACTTTACCTGAAGAGCTTAGTTTAGCCCTAAAATATAGCGCGGAGTATCTCGAAACAATCAATTTGACGCTCTGCTTTAAAACAAAAATAATATATAATACTAGCAGTCCCGCACGGCGTTGCCCGTGAACCACTGTAGTATAATAATTATATAAGCTTGACAACCCCC
>CABFVX010001951.1:0-34138 GCA_902151425.1 Timema shepardi | reverse complement strand
ATCCTCCACGGGCTGTGCCTCAGACGGGTAGTAAGATGCGGTTCTAAATACCGATAAGCTTAACTTCATGGCTATTAGCAGGGAGTTAGAGAGGATTGAATCCAGATTGACCGTATCACTACTGGTTACCCGCTCGGCATTCACACAAGTGCAGATACATTTTATATCTTCCTCAGCCCTGATATTACTTATGAATTTATGGCGTTATATATTATTTTGTCTAAATATAGTTGCGAACATTAAATAATTTTAAAATAAATTCAAGTAACGCTATTCAATATTATTTATAAATTACTGTAAGAGTTATATATTATTTTGACAAAATATAGATGAGAACATTAAACTATATTAAAATAAAACTTCTTTCTGTGGTTTTAAGTGGCTAAAGAAATAAAACGGTTGTTTCTTATTTCACTTTATCCTTGGGTAGCAAAATACCGTCACAATTCATAAATAAAAATGCATTTTATAATAATTTTTGAAAACATGCATCGTTGGTCGCATGGTCTAAGGCATCACTATTGTGTTATACTAGACGGTCGATAGCAAAGTGATCGAATCGTGGACCAGCAATACTCTTTTTTTTAATATCGCAAATAGGGGTGCACTTGGTAGGAAGTATCTGATTGGACAACCGTTCTAACATACATTAGCTGTGCTAGCCCCACCACGAAATATATTGAGGTTCAAATCCCAGTGTGCACGCCATCTAAATGTCAAGCTCATACAATTCTGCTGGGGGAGGTTGACATCGAACCCCTGCCGTGTAAACTGTTGGTAGTACTCCCTCTAGAACATTTTCTTAATCCGCCCTAACGCACTACCATAAATTATATATAAATATATATATATAGAGAGAGAGAGAGAGAGAGACGTTTAGCCAGAAAAGGCTGCGTGTAACCCCATCTAGTTATAGCAGCGGAGGTCGGGGCTCGAATCTCCTCTGAGGTTTACTGTCACTAGTTTCCCTCTCCAACACGGGAACATTTCTACCTCACTACTCCACCAAAAGTGGTGCATGGCTGATACCTTCATCCAAAAATGTCGATGGACAATACCCTACAAACCAATTTTAATAGACTTTTGTGGTAGGGATAGCAGCCCCTAACTGAGGATTCTGAAGCCCCTGACTGTGCATAATCATAGTGGTGGCAATGCTCTCTAGTTATGACATCACCAGGAAAAAACCCATTATCACATTAACGGGGAAAGGGGAGGGGTAGAGGGGTTGTGACATTGCGATGATGACACCGGGATAACCCATTGCTTGGGGGAAGGGGTCTTACGACTGGTAACCATTTCTCACACTCTACGTTAAATTGTCGTCAGGAGAGGTTCGTGCTGCATGTTCCCTCCCTAGTCAGTGATGCCGAGTGAGGCGCGCCCAACGCCGTGGATGGCACGCCAATAAATAAAAAATCAATTCTAATGGCCTTCTAAATCCTACGACAATAAATAAAATAACATCCAACGCTCTTCCCAATCCTACTCAGACATAAAAAAAAACAATGAGCACACATTTAAAAAATGAGACAGGAACAAACAAGTTTCAACAAGCATAAACAGGTTTGGACAAGAATAAACACGTTTGAATCAGGGGGAAAGGAGGAGGAAAGCTAACAGCCAATTAGAGAGCAACACAACATTACGTAATTATCACACTTTCTCCACATTGGAGTCAAAGGTCAAAGGTTAAATTGCGTTGAGGGGTTCCTTTAGGTGGTACTGTATCTTAAATATTTTATAGCTGTTACTTTTGGGTATCGTGACAATTTTCCTGGACGTATTTATTTGTACACTGTACACAACAGCCAGGGCCAGATTTACTACCTTGCCTCCTGTAGGCCGATGACGAAATCCCGCCCCCCCCCCCTTTCTCCACACTTCCACCTTTACTAAATGAAGGCGATACACTTCTATGTATTATTTGAGGTTTTTTTAATCATAGTTTTGCTTTTGAATTGAATTTTTAAATTATACATTTATATGCACAGTAATCTCTCCTCCCATTACAGCAATATAAATTTTAATTTATAAAAAAAAATAGGGTAAGATATTACAGGTTAACAGGTAGGGCCTACAGAATTTAGTAAATAATAACTACAAACTTTAAATATTTTTAAATATTGAATATGTTATGCATAGCAAAATGTATGTTACTAAACAATATACATTAAGTAATAAAAATACGTACTCATTTAATTAACTTCTTATAAAAATGCTAAAATTTACCAATGTTAATATTAATGAATTTAACTCACTTCATCATTGGTCCTTTCGCTGTCACTTCCTATCTTGAGAAGGCATTACTTCTTGCCTTTCTTTAGGCAAAGGCATTGATAATTTATTTGAAATCCATATCCTGCAGTATGTTTCCATCAATGTTCAGCAGTGCTATTTCCTGTAACCTGTCCTCACCCATTGGTGATTTGCCTGGTAATATTCCTTTCTTTATCAGGATACTTGCGCTTTGAAGCATTGTTTGTATAAATGAAGGAATAACTAAGACAATACAACTAGAGTAAGTCACATTGTTGGGGGGCGGGGGGGATCTGAGCCGAGGACGATATACTTCCATATGGTAAATAAAATATAAAAATATAAAATACAATTAGCAATTGAAAAAAAATTGTGGTCATGCCATGCTGCCCCCTGAATAGTGCCACTCTAGGCCTAGGTGGCCTAATAGGAAATCCGGCCCTGACAGCATCCTTAATGTAATCCGTAAAAACTGGGCATACGTGTATTTTGCTGAATAAGCTATGGTTTAGGATTTTTTCTTTACTTTGCACATATGGTCATATAATCAGTCCCTGTTAGTCAGACATATTTCTTTAGTCGCATGCATGGAATAACATTCCATTTTCTTATGACCTTTCTTTAGGTACTTTTGATATATTGTAATTCCAGCATTTTTTGCCAAATAAAACAGGATATTTGAAAGGATTTCATTTCGTTTGTGAAAGTTGCAACTATCACAATAAAATACTATATACTTCATTTAGGATTGTGTAGAATGGCTATACAAAATATAAAATGCTCTAAAATGCTTGAAAATTGGCTATCAGATAGTCCTCCCTCTGTTTCATTAAAACCATCATTAGTCTTGAGATCATAAAATGGTTAAATTGTGCACTGACAATTTCCATTTGTAGCACAACGCAGATGCATTCGATTTTGGGCAACACAGCAAAAACTGAAGATCCATTGTAAACATGTCATACTATTTATTTTCCTTTTTCTTTTCTTATTTCTTCCTCTTTTTAAAAAAACAAAACAAATATGGTCACGTTGAATCTTCAATGTGTATGATCCACATCGCATTGTTCCTTTTTTTGGTCTATGAAGAGCCAAATTTCTGTCTTGGAATACTTTTATTTCTCATAGGTTTGTCCACACAGAGGTTCATTTTTCCTTGTTCACTTAATTCTCTTCCTTTATAATCCTGTCCCCTCTTTTCCCTTTTAATTTTAGCTTTTTTTTATATGTCCATTGGCTTTCTTTAACTTGATGTATTTTCTTACGTTTACAAATTACATTCAATCTTTCTTCATCTGCTTGTTAACTGTCATTAACTTCAATCATACTTTTAATAGCGTCATCACTATTCTCATAATTGATTATACTGTTATTATTCCCACTTACCACTTCCTCCCTGCTAGTGATTGGAGTGCTTGTTCTTTTAAAAACCAGCCACTCAGGATATCCGTTCACTACTTCACAGAATGTGAAAGATCCATCTTCGTTTAAAACTAAAGTTTGGTTTGTGAATAATAGGCCTACATAATTTTCAATCGAATCCCCTGTGTTTTTACTTAAAGTAATTGTGGATGCCTTACTTTCAAAAGCGCTTTGTTCACTATCTTATTTGCATGGCTTCGTATACTTGTCAAACCCAATTTATGCAACATTGTCTCTCCTTGTAGAGTCATTCTGAAATAAAAACGAAGATTAATACGAGCAATGAACACAAACATTATTGTAAATTATTTTCTGCTGTGATGATCACGTAGCTCCCGATATTCGACATCTAGCATACAATTTATGAAAACCAAACCCATTACTCCACTCCAGTTCAACTTTGAAAAACACGCTCCTAAAATGTCTTCAAGAACTAGCCTTAGTGGATTTGCATCCAAACCCTGTCCAGTATCCTAAATACAGGTGGTTAAGTTTTGTAGACTAGACTAGGCTAAGTTATTTTAGATTGGGTAGGTTATGTTGGTTAAGTTAAATTAGATTATGCACTAAACAATGTTTATAGAGGCCGCAAACATTCACGGCTGAAAGTTACACAGAGCTACGTTATGAGAGGAGGTGATACATAACAGGTAGGTAAGCACCCTTCAGATCACCCGGATAAAATTCAAACATCAGCAACCCGGTATATTGGAATCCTGACACCATAAAACCGTGGAATCATTGGTGCGTCAAGTCATTATTAGCCCTTGTGTTGAACGAATAATAAGTGGGAGGAAACGTTATTTGGGCAAGTTTCCTAGTTTGGGGCCGCTGTATGTTGGCAGCTAGTACCTAGAGGCCGTTAGTACGCTCTTACGCGCAACTTGCAACGAGCAACCTATTACTTCCAAATTTGGCATGAGCTTGCTATGTAGGCCACCGATAGTACTCAGTGTTCAACAAGTAACTTCTCACGGGCTCTTGATCGTGGCCCTTATACAATGACTGGTGGTGAGATAGGCTAGTTGACATAGTGGGACTGGTGGTATAGCAGGTCGACAACTTGACGGGAAAAACATTTTCTGTGACATTTGTACGTTAAGCTCACGGGTTAATAACCAACTAGCCCAATATTGGTAGGGGTCAGGAGGGTATAATAAAGGAAATGCACCCATATTGGAATGGGGAAGAGGATAAAAAAAACATATTTTTAACTCTATTTTTACATTAATACTTATTTTCAAAATATATTAAATAAATTAATGGGAGTTTGAATGATAAGCCTAGCACTAAACAAACAAAAAACAGCAATAATAACATAGACAGATATCAGTTTTGGCTGAAAAAAAGTTTGTTTTTTCTAAAAGGCCGTACCTGTTTAGTTATATGACCTTCGTCTTAGTATATATTTTTGGTAAAAAATAATTTAAGACGTATTTTATAATCGACTATAGACAATAATAATTTTAAAGTAATGCTGTTTAAAAAAAATAGCTTTGAAATAGCTTATCCCCGTCTTTAAAATAATAATATACTACCGAGACTAGATATTGTCTTAGCAAACTCGATTCTTGGTGATTTCTACAAATTGACTCGTTTTGTTTTCATTTTATAGCCTTTATATTATAGGTATCGATATTAAATACAATTAGGCCTATACGTAGCTAATGTTTAAAAAACATATATAAATTATATTATTTTAAGAAATAATAAAAATGTAGCTCTTGTTCTGAAACGGCCCCATAAATACACTACCTATCGGAGCGCTTAGTCTAGTGGCAGACTTTCAGAAAAACGCATTATGTTATTGGTTTGTTATTCCAAAATTACTTGTTTCGGAGGCCGCATGGTTTAAGGGGTCACACTCATGTTGGATTAAACTGCCGATGACAGGAAGATTAGGGCTCGAGTCTCGGTGGGGTGTGTTTTTATAAATGGTTGCCCACTTTATTTCCATGCAAATGTTGTTACTTTTTCTCTAAATTTAACATTTTTCATCCCTAAAACAATATCTTAACTATTACATATGCGTACAGCCCGAGTGGGTTGTAAGATTAGATGATAAAAAAAATAATTTATGACTGTTTTATTTGTTTTGATTATTTTATAGATTCCATTCACTTCTATAAGAAATACCGCAGTGTGAGGATATTTCCCTTAAAGTAGGCGGTACCCTTACATTGCAGGTAGCTGGCCTTGGCTCTATTACGCTCCGGTCATTGGAAAACTGTGTTACCAGTTCCCAATAAGGGCATACAATGCTGTAATCGAAGCTAAAAAAAACTTCTACACAAGCACATTTGAGGTTATGTTGTTGATAAATATACAGGTCAAGTTTTATATTATATAATTCGTGCACTGAAATAAGCCAAACCAGATATTCATTTTAATATAATGTTAATAAAATCTAATAATATTTTACCCGCGTAGGGGGCACGTGAGCAAAATTGTCATTCTTGTGTTGTCTGGTTTGACGGTGACGGGGCTCGAATCCCAGCCAGAAGCAGTAAAGGAGAAGTTTTCCACATGTGATCTATCAATGTATCTCTTCCATCTACTACATTACTAATGCTGGTACACTCCCTCAAAACACAACTCTCCATCCCCACTTCTCATATCAAGAATGTACAAGTGAGTATTTAATTATATTCTTTTGATTAACAAATTTTGAACTAAAATAAACATTGATAGTCACATTTTGAATTTATCTGAAACAACTTTGAGGTATTTATTGAGATATTATTAATAACTCATTAAAAAATCGTTAAATATAATAGTTTTAAACACCAGTGGTATTCAACCTTTCATATTCTCGTACTCCCACATTTAATATAGGAGAATCTTAATATTTGTACCCCCAAAGTTGTTGGTCTATAGTGCAAGCTATACATATTCTATTGTCTACATCTAAAATATATCATTTAATAAATGGGTACATAAAAACTATCGTAAATATAGTAAGTTTTAAACTAGAAAAAATATATATATACCAGTCTAGAGGACGTATGAGGAGCTTCTTGAATAAAAAAGTAAAGTCTCCGGTCTAGAAAACCAAGATTAATGGCCGGAGGGCTCGTCATGTTGATCACATAACACTCTCAATCCGCTGATGTTGGTATAGATAGTACCAACAGATGGCGACTGCTTTGTCTGTATGGCTCGATTATTAGTAAGGGTCCCCAATAATGTTTATCTTAAACCAAAAGTTTTTTTACTCAATCGAACAAAATTAGTTTTTCCCAAGCACAGAAATGTTTAAATAATAATTCAAAGATAGCTTGTACACCCTCAAGTCATTATTAACCATGGTGGGTATTAATAAACCAATCTATGAGAGAGAGAGAGATATGCGGAGGTGTGCATTGAAACGGAGAGCCCCAACTCGCAACTCTTGGGAGTACATGAGCCTTGGCCATTCAGTTATCGTTAGGTAACTGCTCATTAACAAGACGCGCGCGGCCGGTGGCAGAATGGCCGGCCTTGAAGAGACTGCCCTATTAAGCGGCATATCACGCGTAGTATAGAACTTGAGGAGGAACTAGACAATTCCGACTCAAGTTCTTAAGGTGGGGTGAAGAGAACATGGAAAAAGGTTAGTGTTTTTGCAGTTTTTATAGCAAAACTTTCCGATAGAAACATAGAATTTTAATTTTCTTCATGTCAATTTTTTAGTTAATGAAGAGAAAAAGTTGTCATTAAATTCCAGGACACCCTTGATGGATCTTCAACAACTGTTGATATCACCATGTGAAGAAAAAAAAACTCTATGTTTCTACTGGACCAATGTTTGAGTTAATTTTATCAAACAAATGTTTTACTATAAATACTGCAAAAACACTTACCTTAACTCACCTTCTCTACACTCCCACCTTAAGGGCATATCTCATCCCCCCGGTAGGTAATACAGCTTGAAGAATTAGATGTGTTTCTATGAAAATTATACTGTACTTGTATTTTCGTGCACAGGACCTCTGATAGGAATTTTATCAGAGGGTATAAAGTTTTTTGCCCCCTTCCCCTTCTCTATTTTTTATCAATCCTGTTTAAAAAACTATCCTATCTGGAAAAAAAAAATATGTGTGCATACAGGTAGAGTGGTAAGCCATTTAGAAAAAAAAACTCGAAACTCGGCCTCTACGTCTCCCGAAAATCAGGCCTTGCTGGTGTTAAAAATAATCTCTTTTATAGAAAACTATTGTATGTGATATTTGAGGGGCACTAAATATTTTACCAAACTATTATTATTTCAAATATGTGTTTCGTTAACAAATATACACTTTTGTACATTCACGAGTGATTGAAAATATGTGTGTGTATACTTGTGTGAAGTGTTATCTATACTCGTGACTGATTTAAGATAGATCAGTTTTATTACAATATAAAAAGATAAATAACACCATAATAATACTATACTGTTTACAGGGTTGGACTGGCAGGTTACAGGCGGCCTGGGACTACAAATAAGACGACTATTAACACACATTCATAAATACCACTGAAATTAGGTTTCAGTATCATTTAAAGTGGTGAGGTAAAGTATTAAATAAAATCTAGTAGTAAATTTAATACCGAGGTTATTTCAGCTATGACTAAGAATCTACTTTATAGTGACATGGGAAAAAATGTTTCCAAGTTTTTATACAACAGCTGGGAATTTATTTTTGATTTATTTAAGTTTTTAAAGTGATTCTCCATTCGCTACTTGAGTAAATTACAAATATAGCTACAGTCAATATTCACTTAACAAATGTTTATCCGTTTGGTTTAAGGAAGTGTTTATAAACAACACCAAGAACAACAAATGGGATGGTTTTACATTCAATGTCATGGTACATCTTCACAAAAGGTGTATTCCGGGCATCCTCAGAGCTACTTACTGAAACATTTTGATTAAAATATTATAAAAACACTAATTTAAAATAAAATGGGTAACTTTATTATAGTTTAAAATAATTGCATTGGCCCAAATCGAACATGCCCACCGAGACATAGCCCGGTGTCCCGATTGCTTAGTCCACCCATACACTTAGGTACCCCTTAGGGCCTTACTCCTAAATTTATTTTGAGTGGGAGAGAGAAGGGGTCGTTTGTGGTTAGGTCCACAACACAAGATACCAATAACATAACTTAACTTTGATTTCCTCTCAACGCAACCCTTTCCAGCTCATTTAGTTGCATTCACTCACCACGAATGTGTATCTTACAACAATACAAGCAAAGAGGATATCAGCTCCATTGACTACATTATCTTCTCAGTCCGATAACTGTGTTAAGAAAAATATGTTTGGGTATTTATGTTTTTATAAGATATCTATGGTATTTAAAAGCCTAATTTTCAAATATAAATGCCAAAAAAGTATCCAAAAAATTTCAAAAAAGACTATTAAATGGGACTAACCAATAAAATAATACCTAAAAATCCAACTCGACAAATAATTACAGTTAAATTATTTATAAAAATGTTTCCGGAACCAAGGGATGCTGAACCTAATGTATGTACACATGATCATTGTAGATGATGTACAAATAAAAAAAACGACATGCCACCAAAATCCGGTCCCTACTGATCATTAAGGACATTTAATTCCCGCGAGCCGTTTTTTCACGAAACATTTGAGAGCACAAACATTTGTTTCGAGTTCAAAGTAATTATTTTTTACGTATTTTTAATTTCGTGAAATAAAACTTTAAAAGTAATTTTTATATGCAAAATTCCAGGTTTTTGAACTAACTCTCTTATTTTCTGTGTTTACTAAGCAATGTAACGTTCACGGTCTGCAGTTGTTTTAATTTAAAAACTTGTTCCTTAGTTTAATTGGTAAATTTCAATAGCGGAAATATCTCTACAATCATTATCATCGATGTTTATATACTCGATTAATTGAATCAGAGAGAAAAGGTTGTATAGCAAGGTTGATTATAATTTTCATTCCATCAACACAGTCCTTGACTTTAATACATTTATCTAACAACCTGTTTGTGAGTGAACCTAGACATTTCATAAAGGTAAACAAATCATTAAGTTATTTTATTATTGAAGTATTTGTGATTTTTCCAAATGGTATAAATCATTTTTATTTCGAGATTTATATTTTATTTGTGAATGTTTGGACAGAAATTGTTTACTTCGTAAGATTCAATTTCAAAGATAAATTTATCGTAATGTAGGGCATTTACTGATAATACTTTTAATGGTATTTGAGCACCCAATGGCTCCTAACCCCTGGTATGGCCCTGATACCCCCAAAGGGGGGGCTAGCGTCCCCTAATATAAATTATTGTACTTTTGTTTGGTGAATAAAATGTATTTCATCTCTGAGGTCGACGCGGGTGCAGCTGAAACAAAATGGTTGCGGTTGGGAAATACACGCTGGAAAACCTACAGATAAACAAAGTCGTGAATGCACCGGTGCCGTGGAGCTTGTAGTAAGGAACTCTCTCCATTCCTCTCCTTTCTCTTCTCTCATTATCAAGTGGTATATGGCTTATATCTGTTTAATGGCTGCAGGCAAACTTGTCATGATGGACTGCACCGGCATGATCGATAGCAACTCTAAGGCAGAAATACTGTAAAATGATGTACCAAACAAATTTATTGACACGCAGACGGGTGCGCTCGAATTGCAGAATAAGGTATACCTGTCATCAAACATTCATTTAAGGCCCACTTGAATTGCGGAACAAACTGTTTGTTTGTTTGTTTGTAAGGATTATTTATTATTTTTAAACATATATATATATAAAACATGAATTAAAACATGTAGAAACATGGAGGACAAACAGTTGACACCAGCCCCGAGGGGCTCTCGACAACACACACGACATAGAAACATATAACAAAACTTCACACAGAACAACATTGACGCCCTGGCGGGCTGAATAAGGCTCTCCGTAGGTTAGGGGTGGGAAAATATAATAAAAACCCACCCCATAGCTCATAAATGGTCGCCAGGACCTTAAAATAATACAAAAAAGTACAAAGGAGAGGGACAAAGCGGAAACAGAGGACGGAACAAACTGTAAGCCCATTCAAATCCTAACCACTAACATAATCTAACCGAACCTAACCTAACCTCTATGTTCCATTTTGAACCAAGTCATTATGAATTTAATTTTTACTCGGCAGTTCGTGTAAGGGTGGATGAATTGTTCCGCAATCCCTGTGCACCCGTATTAGTTGTTCCGAAACTCGTGTGCACCGACGCGGACAAGCCCTGCAATTTCTGCAAGTGAAGGCGCTTTCCCGTAAGCGCCCTCAAGTTAAAAGATTGTTAGATATACGTTGTGTATAGCGTTATCATCGTGAACCAGTAAAATTGTCGTCAGCAGCCCTGAGTGTTCCGGTGTCTTAAAGCGCATATTAATGCTGCGTATAGAGTGAGTGTTTCTATGTTGGGGGATTTTAGGATTGTGTTGATTTGTTGTATTATTATTATTATTATTATTATTATTATTATTATTATTAGCATCGCGTCTTACTACCCGTTCGGGTTATACGCACTTACGCTAATGTGTAATGGTAGCGTGATTGTGAGATGAAATGAAGGACCTACAGTTTAACGTGGAATCCGAACCACGGTGGAGGTCTGGCATTCCTCACATTCACAAGATGTGATTTGTTGTAACATTTTACGTAGATAAATTGACTAATTCAATTCGGGTGGTCAAGACGATAAATGTTTCAAGATCATCTCTTGATCAAAAAAGGAATAATTTTAATAATTAGTTAGGCCACATCTTGAATGCTGTATAAAACAAACAGAAACCAATAAAAATAAAAATAAAGACTTGATGCTGTTATTTGAAAAAAATCATTGTTCTTTTTCCCGTAAACTTGTGAATTTGTGCACATTAATAACACAGCTGGAGAGTTTATACAACAGATACGCGTTCTTTGGAGGGAAATTACGACTTTTTATTTTTGAATGTTGTTTGTGATATTATTTTTATTTGAGTTTAAATCAATTAATTTTTAACAAATATTGCTGAAATGTCTATCTTCTTTTAAATGTATTATCTATAAATAATTTAAAAACTGTATCGCCCACGTCCTCCAGTTTTTAATGTGAATATAAATGTACGTTATTTCAAAAAATAACCTAATCCAAACTATAAATGTTGTTTGTACAAAACTCTAGCCGCATTAAAAAAAATTATCGTCGATTTGAGAGGAGTAGGGGGTTTGCCTCCCTAGACTAAACCTAATTTTAGTAAGTAAAAAATATATATCAAGCATAACTAAAATATAGAGCACATAATATAGGTTTATTACACTGGCTACATTTTAAGGCCAAGCTTACGACTTGATATTCAAACGGCCTACCGTTGTCTACACTAAAAGTGCCTCTAAAATTCCCAATTTAAAAATAAATATCTCTTTGATACATTGTATACATAGACGTAGACAAATGACATTTTAATCAACGCTGCCTTACTGTTTAAACCATAAGAAATTAGAGTTATAAGAAAATAGCTTTATCCAGTATCCACCAGTGTTATCTATGTACAGTACATCAGTAGTTTTAAGGCTCTTAACATGATAAGGATTGTTACATCGGTGACTGCACTTAGAGAGACTTCAGAACCCCCCCACACCACACCGTATCACACCCCATTTCATACTGGAGTCATGCCTTAAACCTTCTCAAACACGTGATCTGATATATTTTATAATCAGGGAAAGCCCTTAAGTGACCGAAATGTCTGGGATTTGTTAGTCAACGCATTGAGACATAGTTCCATAGGAATCGCTAGCTCTTATTGGGGGCAAGTAGGAGGAGGGGGAAGAATACTTATTTTCACTTTAAATTAGGAAATTAAAAACAATGTATTGTTACAAACAAATAAAGATTGATAATTTATACATTGCTATAAACGTGAAATTTCTTTGTCATATATATTGACATAAAGCCATTCACATTTATTAAACGAAACTAAGATTATACTTACTGTATACTCCGCTAATGTCACCCGTGCTAAGCGTCCTAGAGATCTCAGCCACAAGATGCACTACAACTGAATCAGATTTTTGACTACGATAACGGTCTAAAGGGGTCTCGTAATCCCCTCACTAGAAGTGAACAACTTGCACTCTGGAACGCTCACATGCGGCTCACTCGAACTGAGCAAATTCTATCAGCCCCATCTGACAGGCCTAGAGTTAATTTGTTATTTGTGCTTATTTTGAATGTAGTTATCTGTGATATTTTATTTTGTGGTTCTAGTTTAGCCTATTTCATTCTTTATTAGTTTGTACAGTATCACTAGTGTTATTATTTCTGTTTATATTGTGGATATTTTTATTTTGTTTTTGTGATGGAAGAAAGTGGTGTAATCCGGACTATGTTCAGTGAGAGAGGTAAACAAATTCTTATTCACAAAAACTTTCCATACAAGTCATATCGGCTTATGAAAACTACTGAAGAACGCTGTTGGAGATGTACCAAAAATAATTGCAACGATAAACGTTTCACGGTAGGAAATATCTCATTTTCTCTAGAATAAGGAATTCATACACATTAATCTATGACTGACGAAATTCTTTGTCGCAAATCTATCTCCAACTTGATACAAAAAAAAGCCGAGGTAGAGCTAAACGAGAGACCAACAAACCTAATTCATAAGGAAACTGAGCAGCAGTCTCATGTTATTAGCTCGTTAGCAAGAAAGGGCATTGTATGTATTAGAAATAATAATAAGCAATCGCGTACATGCCAATCAACCGAAATATTCTAAGTCCAATTTTGCTGGCAAATGCCTATGATGACGTCACATACATGTTGCCAACCATCAGTGGGGTATCAAATGTAATATTGATATAAAAATTATTATTATTATTTCTAATACATACATGATTACAAAGTTTAGTTAAGCTTCCAAAATCTGCATACAAAGTCTATAAAGCACTTAATACAATGACAGTGAAAACAAAGAAAGACGAAGAGTTTTTAATCTGGAATGAAAGAGAAAAGGGTATGGTGATATTTTCTTGCAATTCAAATCTAAAATTCTTGTGCGAGAGATATAATTCTAATGAATGTTACTTTCAAGGGCGCACCGAAGTACTTCATCCATGGACATTCTGATGGGTTGTATATTCCACTCGTCTTCTGTCTTCTTCGAGACAAGAAGAAACAGTCTTAGTTTCACATATTTAATTAGATTAAAGAAGAATATAACAGAAGATATGTGAGTTTCGAACCAAAAGCAGTTGTGATAGATTTTGAGCGAGCGAACCAGCATTTCCGGGAGTGAAACACATTGGTTGTCGTTTTCATCTTGCCCAGACCTGGTAAGTACATTACAAATTGCATGAAAAAGAAAAGTAATCCAATACTGAAGAAACAAAAGGTTGCTCAGTTCGAGTGTTTGAGGGGAAGCAGTTTTTGGAAAGTTTCTCAGTTCGAGTGAGCCGCAGCCACAGTATAAAGCCTACTTGACGATTTCGAAACTATTTTGCGAAGTTTATTGAATCTTAACTTGACGCAACTAAGTAGTCGAAGCAGTCACACTTAAACGCCAATGTATGAAAGAGAAAAGGAGTAAAAAAAGCGCAGTTCACCCTGTGAGGGCTCTTATTTATCTACTAATTCTACTGATAATACCTACCCTCTTCCTCTGATGATAGTTTACACAGTCATTAAAATATTGAAAACATTGATTCGCGTTTTAAAATTACCTTTTTCTTGTTTCCTCTTCTATCATAAACTTTTCTAAGCTACATCCTGGCAGGAAGACTCCTACAGGCCATTTTTATGACACAATCTAAATAACCTAAGTTTTGGATGATTTATGAAAAATACGTTTACAAATAAACAAGTTAAAGACCAGAAACAATAATTTGGCGACACTGTATGACTATTTTGAGAATTATTTAAGAATGTATGGTTTCTGTTTCAACGTTATATAATTATTTAAAAATCGCCGAATAAAACGTAAAATCACTAACATGGGGAATCCTATCACAAGTAGGTAACGTCCTTGAATTAAAACTTATTTAAAACAATTTTAAATATTTTTGTGACATACATTGATAATGTTTTATTGATGTTAATTTATAGGTATTGAAAAGTGACATCTTAAGATCCCATGACATGACGTATGAATACGTGAAAGTAGATCTAGTAATTTTTCTAGTTGTCAGATATGTTAATTCGTAATAATATTGAGGTATAGTTTCAAAAGAGCTTACAGAGCACAACTTCTCTCTTGATTGTGTTTTGTTCACATGGAATCACACCTATTCCTCGCGAAGTCCTTGACTCGTGGTGGTACAAAGAGGACTTGGGGAGAGTAAACAGAGAGAGGAGAGAATGAGTCACAGCCATGGACAGGTTGGTCGGTGGAACTGGTCCTAGACGCCATGTTGGCGAGCAAGAATAGGTCATGATATCATCCTGGGGCTACACCGCCTAGTTGGGCTCACTATAACCTCATTTTGGTTGGAAGAACAGTAAAGAAAATTCAAATATATTTATTTGGGGTTAACATTGATAGCAATTTACTATATTGTTATATGTATTGATAATATCTATCAAAAGTGACAGCTACAGATAACATGACTTGATCTACGAATATGTTAGAATACAATACAATATATTGTTCTTCCTGCCAGAATCGGGGTGTTCTTAGCATTGTTTTACATAGAGTGTATTTAATGTACACTTTCCAAACACACATAGGTCATCACACGTTTTAAAAACCAACTTAACTAATTTAAATTAATTGAATTGTTGTCTTCTCTATACAGGCAATCCAGTAATTACATACAATGAAGAACACTTTGTACATAGATATGTATTAACTTAGGAGATTACTCTTAAAATCTCGTCTACGTATTCCGAAAGTTACGTGTCCTTAAGCAGGGTGCACACTTGTATCAGCTCCTCGTATCTTGAAACCTCGTCTACGTATATCGAAAGTTACGTGTCCTTAAGCAGGGTGCACACTTGTATCAGCTCCTCGTCTACGTATTCCAAAAGCTACGTCTCCTTAAGCAGGGTGCACACTTGTATCAGCTCCTCGTCTACGTATTCCAAAAGCTACGTGTCCTTAAGCAGGGTGCACACTTGTATCAGCTCCTCGTCTACGTATTTCGAAAGTTACGTGGCCTTAAGCAGGGTGCACACTTGTATCAGCTCCTCGTCTACGTATTCCGAAAGTTACGTGTCCTTAAGCAGGGTGCCCACTTGTATCAGCTCCTCGTACCTTGAAACCTCGTCTAAGTACTCCGAAAGTTACGTGTCCTTAAGCAGGGTGCACACTTGTATCAGATCCTCGTACCTTGAAACCTCGTCTACGTATTCCGAAAGTTACGTGTCCTAAAGCAGGGTGCACACTTGTATCAGCTCCTCGTACCTTGAAACCTCGTCTACGTATTCTGAAAGTTACGTGTCCTTAAGCAGGGTGCACACTTGTATCAGCTCCTCGTCTACGTATTTCGAAAGTTACGTGTCCTTAAGCAGGGTGCACACTTGTATCAGCTCCTCGTATCTTGAAACTTCGTCTAAGTACTCCGAAAGTTACGTGTCTTTAAGCAGGGTGCACACTTGTATCAGCTCCTCGTATCTTGAACGCATCCTTAGGACGGGGTCCTGTAGAGTCCATTCTCACTGCGATCATGAGAGCGACACGCCTATCATATCTCTATGTCCCACTGTCGGTATTTCACCGTCGCAACAAAGGGAGCTACAGGGTGAGATTAAAGACACGAGAGGACGTTCTCCGAACCAAACATTGTCATTACCTCATAGTTAACTATGGGTCGCATCAAAGCTCGCGATGGAACGAGGCAGAACTCTGGTTTTCAACTGTATCCGTGTTTATCTTCAACTGCTCTAGCTCTGATCACAACGGGGATAATTGATACGAACCAGTTCCGGTAGCCTCATGATCTAAAGCGCTACCCTCGCAGTAGATTAGACTGCCGATGATGGGGACATTGAGGTTTGAATCTCAGTCGGGTGTACTGAGGGTGGTTTTTCCAAAATTGTTTTCCACTCTTCCTCCACAAGAATGCGCGTACAATACCTTAACTATAACCTTCCTAATGCCTAACACAATTAGCGTTTTTAGGTGACCTAATGGTCTAAGGGTAAGGTGTTAGACTTCTGTGCTGGGGTTTCGTGGTTCAATCCTCGGTACTGGCACAGATTTATCTGATTGACAAACCCTTCCTTCACCTTTGACAAGACGTGTAATGATCACAACTTGTGAATGTGTGGAGTACCAGGCCTCCACCGTGGTTTGGATCTCACGTTAAACTATAGGTCCTCCATTTCATCTCACAATCTCCCTACCATTACACATTAGCGTAAGTGCGTATAACCCGAACGGGTAGTAAGACAGGGTGCTAATAATAATAATAATAATAATAATAATAATAATTAGCGTTATTAATACATAAGTGTAACACCCGAACGGGTGCTATAATAAAAAATATAGGAGAAGATGATGTAAAAGGGTAAGCCATTCGCAATTTAAGTGGTGGTAATTGACAGCTAGCAAAAGCTACCAGATCTATTTTTGTTCAGCCATTCACCAAACCGTATTATCTGCAAGACCATATCTTTATTGTTGTCACTTTTGGCAGTCAAAATTTTCACAACAAACAATTTGTTTTTAATTATGTTTTTCTTTTAAATTTTTTACATCTTCTTATAGCTGTCAGCTACCAACACTCCTATTGTGAATGGGCTCTACAAGTGTGGACCCAGCTTTATAGTTATACAAGCTGTATGAGTTTTAATGTCGTGCACACTCCTGTGTCTTCAATCGCGTGATATCGTGTAAACCATTGAGAAAATATATTACTTTGTCTAATCAAAATCATTAAAATATAACTATTCCAGCAAATTTGATAAACACAATCATTATTTTCATAGTTATATTTTTTGTTTAGTGTTTTTAGTTATAATAACGATAATTTTAATAAAATTAAGAATCCCAGTCATTGCCATTAATTTTCGACCAATTAAATTATAAAATGGCAAACATTTACTTTGTTTTCATTTTAATTCGCACATTGATACTCATTTATTTGTCTACCTATGTTCATCTATCTTTAGCCGTTTGTAACAAAAGGTCTTAGTAAATTATAGTTGATACGACTTCTACAGGCCGTTATAGACTACAAAATTAGGAATATAGTCTCTGTGTACCAATCAATCTGTTGGGGAGTCTATCTCTTACCATCTACCGACCTGACCGATATGGATTTTGTAGACGAGGCTTAGTACCAGTATCCAGTCCTAGCACCTAGCTATCTACTAAATGAATAACAAGATGATCTCGTGTACAAATAGCACTGGTCTGTATGGTTTTCTATGTATGTAAGCTTTACAAACTTAAATCCTAAGCAAAATTACAGATCATAATACGGTGACCTGTGTTTATGGTTTTGTTGAATTTTATTAATGCTAGCTAGCAACAAATGTTTTTTTGGTCAATGAAAATATTACATGCAATGTTAAATATATTTATTTAAATTGAGTTTCCATTTATTTAGCATAGATATGTATTCATACAATTCACACAAACCGATTACTACTGAATTAAGAGACAACTAACACTGCAGCGTAACAAATGACATAACCTTATAAATAAAACTAATGTTTGATGTTGGTTTGTGTCCTCATTAATTTCACTTTCTTCTATGGCCTGTAAACGTTTGGTGCAACCATAGCCAGAACAATAGCCGCACATGTAGCAATTCAGGCTATTTCTTAAACATTCGCAACCTTGGCTATAACATCCTTTTTACAGTTGCAAGACAGTAGGCACAACAAATGTTGAGGTACTGGTTCTTGTAAGGTTGGAATAGGTTTAAATTATCCATTGTTGGTTTTCCATCCCCACTCCAGTGGATCCAGTTCCATATGTCTCCAGAGTTGTACTTGTAGGTAGACACGGAGTGTGTGTTCTTGTAAGGTTGGAATAGGTTTAAATTATCCATTGTTTGTTTTCCATCCCCACCCCATTGGATCCAGTTCCATATGTCTCCAGAGTTGTACTTGTAGGTAAATACGGAGTGTGTTCTTGCCGCATCCTAAGTTGAAGGAAGTGATTTTAGTTTTAGCTCGGTGTATGTTCGTTGTTTGAAAATATTATTCACGTATATTTTATAACACAGCTCAATGATCGTATCTGTGCGTTTCTCCCCATCCAACACACACTTAAATGTTTCTTCAGCTTTGGTAATATCTTGAGATAGTAACGAACTGTGATTTCATACGACCACTTATGTCTGTATATTTTTTATCAAGTTTAATTTTCTCAAAGGCTTGTAGTTTACTCATGGCATGTATAACGGATGTGGTTTCACATCCCGTGAATGCATATATGAATAGTACATAGCTTTTCATCTCGCCCAAAGCATCAATAATTTACTACAGCATATTTTTTGAGGACGATTGCCTTTACTTGGTATTAACATGAACATATTTGATCCAGATATTGCAATAAAAATAACTAGGTCAGTATCTGCTCCTAAAATCACTGATTTATTTCCATACCCTGCCACTTTGATTCTATTAGAAACAATCAGTGTGCCAGCGTCTGTTTCCGCTTGGAGAACTTCAACACCACTAGACTTCAAATGCTTGGATAGCAAAAATATGAGTTTGCCTTTGTTGGTTGGATTGGAAAATCTCCCTGAGATAAAGCTATGTAATGGTGTGTATGATTAGATCTGACGACGATGAGTTAGAAGCAAATCTCCAATTTGAACTTGAAACGTGGCCATAAGCCCTCTGCAAAGATTGCTTTATGAGAAAAGGATCTAGGGAGGTAACACTGGAGCCTATTCTAGAGGTAATTCCGTACAGCCAGTTGTTTTCTGGATAACGT
Organism: Timema shepardi; assembly: GCA_902151425.1. Lineage (NCBI taxonomy): Eukaryota > Metazoa > Arthropoda > Insecta > Phasmatodea > Timematidae > Timema > Timema shepardi. Next base: position 14,611 of record CABFVX010001951.1, on the reverse strand, counting down.
CCGCACTTACTTATAGTATAGTATTGGTGGAGGGCACTTGTTGCATAAATGTATGTGGCAACGACATGAACAATATAAGGAAATAGTTAAATTGTTCTGGTTATGGTTGCACCAAAAATTTACAACCCATAGAAGAAAGCGAAATTAACGAGGACAATCTGGGGCCAAACAAACACCTTTGATTAAAAAATTGAGAGAATTTTAACAGGTATAATAAAACATTCCTTAATCTTTTAGTTTATCTTAAATTAATTAAGTGGTGTTGATGTTTAACATAAGAGTAGAAACAACTCAATACTAGTCCTATAGGAAAAAAACAAATTCTTACACAAACAAAACCAGCAAGGTACTAATTAGTTACATTTAATTTTGAAATAAGAAAAAAATAACTTATATTTTTTACAGAAGTTGGACCATGAAAGGTGCATCAAGACAACATTTCCTTGATTTGCAGGGGCAGAAATTATCATTTATATTAAATAACAAACTATTATTTTTGCATTATAATTCCAATTAATATTGTATTAATATAATAACTGTGATTGGCTTATAAAGAAAAACGTACATTCTATTGAAACCTCTTTTGAATGAATATTGGAACTTTAAGAAAACCAGTATTTATTTGTTTCATTGTATTTATTTTACTGTTAGTGCTTTAAACAGTTTAGTAACACTTGATGTACGAGTTGCACTACATTGAATAATAGTACACGGTAATTTTCAGCACAGCTGTTTAAAGGTTAGTCGTACAAGAATGAATGCTAGCGGATTACTGATCCGAGCAGGACTGACTGAACTCAGTTAACTGACTGCCTTGATTGAACTATGTAAATCAATTTAACAGGGTTGAACTCACGTCCCGCCTGCGTGGACGGTAGAGGAAATACACTAAGTGACCTACCCTCTACCGTCGAACACGGCGGGTTCACAGTTCAACCGCGCGGGTAATACGTAGAGTGTGACGTCACACTCTACATACACCCCAGCCACAAAAAAAAATATAAGGCAAAAACCTTTATGACTAGAATAGTACAACCCATACAACATGATAACACACCACGTGTGTTTCATGGCACATTAATATATAAACACAACAAATGCAACAATGAAAATATACATATATACACAAATCTTGGAAGGACGCGAGTAGGCCTACTCTAAATAGACAATAAATAAGAAAATATAATTACACAAATTTTAAATAGTATGGTTGTTTACAGTAATCTTCATTTTATTTATAACGGCAAGAGTTGCGCGGTGTGTGGTCCAAACAGACCAACTGTTACATTCCGGTCGTCACTCTTCACCCCTCCGCCCCCGCCCAACCTATTACACTACATCGTGTTATCCGGCATCCTTTACTTCCGTGTCCCGGTGCAAAGAGAGACTCAGAGGAAATAACGGAGAGAGGAAATAGATAAACAAACATGAAGCGAGGAAGACTACATTGTTATTGTTATATGCACCACATCTTACTACAGTACAATTTCCATAAGAATGGCCTTCGGAAAAATGTTAAAGGTAGTTTTAGTAACTTTTCTAACCGTCATATAAGGTCCTTCTTATGAAAATTGTACCTAACCCGTCCACGCTATCCGCCAATTTACACTAATGGGGTACGACTTAGTAAGGTAGAGTTTTAGGTCAAATGCACCAAAACTTGCGTGAAGAGAGCTAGAAACCATTTAGGGAAATTCCCCCTAGGTAAACCCGACCATAAAGTTGAAGGCATTGGGTGTTTCCTCTCCTTGATATTACATTCCTTGACTCGAAGTAAGCGCGGCCAACAGCGGAGAATGAAGCACGTACTCGAAACGGAATACTAAAGCTGCCGGAACGCTTTGGGACCGCACAGAGAACTTACACATTTATTTACACAATCCGAAAGGCTGTATACGACCACCCCAGAAATGTAGTTCTGTGAAGTTCTGACAAATAAAAAATACTATATAAAACAACTTGTTCTTCGTTTTATGAACGAATCTGCCCCCTCCCGCCCCCACCCCACCCTCGTGCTTGAATGATAAAAGAGCTACAGATGTATAAGGGGGCTGGGTTTTATACCAGACAGTGCCTCAAATTAAAATAGTTTAATGTTTGTCATTCCATTATTTCTTCTTCTTAGGTCAACAACCCTAGGGCTGGTCAGAAGTGATTTCTATCCTTACGAATCAGCTGGAAATGCACTCATCCAGTCAGCTGGTTAGTGCTGCTTGCAGCATCTGGTATAAAGTGTGGTGGTTCCCCTTTGTCTTCCATACTAGATTTATATGATCGTGCGCAACGTCGATATCTACACACATTTTGCCTGCAAAGGTATTTTTACACAACTTCCAGGGTTCTTTTACATGCCACAATCGGCATGGGACTGACGGCTTTACTTCCCCTTCAAAGGAAGTTGTGCAACGGAGTTTTATCCCTCAATAAAAATCCATCGACCTCAGCTGGGTTTGAACCCACAAACACCGGTTCCTGAGACAAGCCCTTTACTTCAAGACCACCAAGGAAGACTCTTATTATTTCTATAGACCATCAATAAATAAATGTATTGGGCTATTTATTCAACTTGCACTTTTCCTAATATCAGCTCACGACTTACAAACTAACTTTTCCCACTGATCGTGTTAAGAAGGTAATTTTGGAGGATATAAACATATGTTTGCGCTTAGAGTGAAACGAAACCTCGTCCTATCTTAGTATTTGGGGGTGATCCGAGGTGCGCGCTGCTCCGGATGGATCAAAAACACATTAGGACCAACTTTCGGGCTGTAAACTCACTATATATTACGAGTAGTAGTAGTATCTTACCAGCATTAAAACAATTTAGCAAAAATTAGGATCAAATTATCTGACTTATGAATATATTAAATAAATTTCAAGCTCATTTATTATAGTTGGCCTGTTTGATCCGGTTTCCCATTCCATCCCGGTTTACTAATTTTCCCCCTCCCGTAAAAAGTTATCCACTCTCCACCCAAGCGTTTCGGGTAAATTTTCTCAATAGTTTATCTTCCTCCCCCCTTCCCACTAGTATAAATATGTGGATAAATCAGACGGATAGCGAGATGCGTTTTGCAAATAACGAGGAATGAGGAAGGATGTTGAGACGATTTGCATCCATATTAGCGTAGAGAGAGTAGTGAGTAGGTGGCCTGGCGGTCTACGGGTAAGGTGTCGGACTTCTGTGCTGGTGGCCGGGGTTCAATCCTCGGTCCCGGAAAAGATTTATCTGATTACCAAACCCTTCCTTCACCTCTGACAAGACATCTTGTGTATGTCTGGAATGCCAGGCCTCCACCGTGGTTCGGATCCCACGTTAAACTGTAGGTCCTTCATTTCATCTCACAATCACCCTACCATTACACATTAGCGTAAGTGCGTATAACCCGAACGGGTATTAAGACGCGGTAATAATAATAATAATAATAATAGTATTGAGTACGGTAAAGCCACAGTAATAAATCGCGTTTGGACAACGACCCACCAGTGCACCCGGCAGAGATTCAAACTTCGTCTTCTACGCTACTGACAATTCTGTCTTTTCAGAGTGTAATGTCTCGGACTGCATGCGCATCTTTGTGGTCAGACTTCCTAATAGTTCAATAGCTAGAATGGAGCCACACAATTAATATAATAATTATTACTAGACTAGACGGGCGCGGGGCTTGATCCTGGTAAGGTGTACCGAGAGTGGTTTTCCTCTGTCCCTCCATACAAATGAGGGTACACCCTCTAAATTTAACCTTCCTAATGCACTAGACTAATTAGTAAATAGGCGTACATCCCGAACGGATAGTGAAACTCGATGCTAAAAATAACTCACTATTTTCGCATATGAAATACTCCAAATAAAATAAGCTCAAAAGTTCCAAAGTAGCCCATTCGAGGCCGCAGCAACTTTGCGAACAGGTTTGGTCGTGCTGATCAATGGACTGTGAAGGGCAAAGGAACCTGATGGATCATTATCAGGCTGGTTTTTGAATCAGAGCGTCTTTCGAAGTTTACGGCTAACAACTACAACAAAAGTGGGTGGAGCTTTGATAGTAAGCACTGGGATGTCGAATAGTTTATAAGGAGCACTGTACCTAACTGCCCGTTATAACGGTATATTGAGAGATCTCGCGAAAGACGAGATGCTGAAAGTCAGCGGAACAACTCAAGACCTCCCATTGCTCGATACCTGTTCTGGCACAAACCTGACTCAAACTTGATGAATGGTTCTAAAAGTATCTGTAAATAAAGATAACTGTCTGTTATTCTTAGGGTCGCATTTACAGTCTAGTCACGAAATAACAAGCAGTTGAGGTCGAATGGGGGACTGGTAGGTTGACCTCCGAGTTTTGATTATAAATATAGCCTTTAATTCAGTAACCAAAGGTCCTACCCCTGAGTCCAATCAGTAGTACGTCTGTCTGTAAAGTTAAGGGTTTCAGGTTTGATTCCCGAAATCGTTGAAAAATGTATATTTGACGAAATTGGGGCGTCCCCTTTCACAGCGATGAATTAATTAAAAGGGTGGTGTGTCTATTCTAAAGTTAAGTTAGTATGTAGGACGAGAGCTGATATAACCATGTCGGGTCATGAATTGCATGTCAGAAGCTCCGAAAAATGCATTATACTACGTGGGACGGAAGGGGACGGGGGAAAAGGACAGCGTTTTGGCAGTTTTTATGGAAAAACTTTTTGTTGTACATAATAAATCATATATTGCTCCAGTAGAAACAAAGAGTTTAATTTTCTTCACATAGTGATATCAACAGTTGTTGAATATCTGTCATGAACATAGCGGCATTAGATTACAAACTTTTTAAATGAAGAGAAAAAGTTGTCATCAAATTACAAAACACCCTTGACAGATATTCAAGAAATTTTGAAGTCATCACGCGAAAAAAACTATATTATATGTTTGTACTGGAGTGTTATTTATTTAATTTGGCAAAATAAAGTGTCGCCATAAAACTGCCAAAAAACTGGCTTTTTCTCACATCCCCTTTCATACCACCTTAAACTGCTTTAGGATCCACGTTGTGGATAGGCTGGGGAGCATAGTTGCCATATAGTGGGAGTTTGCACGTCACTACTATGCAGGCATACTCAGTGACTGTCAAACAATCTGGCAACGTGCATTGGTTGCTATGACAACTACCCTTCACGGATTGGTCGAGCATGTGACGAGCCTCCACAGACCTCAATCCTAAAGCAGTTAAAAACGCAGAACATAGTACTTAGAGTAGAGCAGCGGTTCCCAAAGTGTGCTCCACGGAGCACTTGGTGCTCCGCGAAACATCTCCAAGTGCTCCGCGGAGAGATTGTAAATAAAAATAAAATAAATGTGACAAGATCTCAAAATTGTTTATTTGTGCGGTCATGAACTGTTTTTAGATAAGTATTGTGTATAAATAATTTAGCTCCTGCATCGTTCCGTAAATCAGTGTAAATAGCAAGTATTATGGATCCAAAGTGCATTTTCATGCGGCATCTCAGTCAGGTTTACCCGCCCGCACCTTCTCGGAACCACACAAAACATTGAGAAAATCCGCGAAGCACACAGACTTCACGCGGCGAAACCAGACAGATAGGCTCAATTACGCCAGCTAATCCCGGCTCAAAGAGAGCCTCACCTTACTTAAAGATCCGATTGTTAGTTTTGACACTTTTACAGAATTTTCTGGAAAGTCTCTATTGTATATTAAAAACTCTTTGTTCCTTCGCTCCTTCATTCTGTTGCAGTTCATTCAATGTTTAGTCGAGAGTCTAAACGAGTCAAATTGCAGTGCGGTGTTATTTTTTCACGATTGCTTTTGTTGTGTGATTTTTTTTTAAAAAATTACGTTAATAACTTTAATGGATCTTCCCTCTTGAGGCCGAAACACCTGCCTATTACAGGTTTTTTGGAGCACCTACGTAGTGATTTAGAAAATATCATAGATTTGCTTTCAATGGATTGCTGGCTGGAGTATGGATCCTTAAAAAAGACTATTAAAACCTCCGCCACAGTTCCTCCAGTAGCTATGGAAGCAATAACAGCTAACAGGTATGTACAAATATTATGTTAGATGCATTTTTTTAAACGTTGAATAGTGTTTATCTATTGGGGTCTGCTAGAATAAGAGCGTGTGTTATTAAAACAAGTAACAGCTTTGGATGCCAATAACACAGGAGTCTACATACGTCTTTACTTCTTCACACAGAAGTAAGGTGGCTTTCTCGTGGCCAAGCTTTGACTCGGCTCTTTGAAATGAGGGCTGAAGTCAGAACCTTCCTGATTGACAACGACTTCGCTTTGGGTTATGAAATTGGCGTATTTAGAAGACATTTAAAAAAAAGTTAATGACTTAAGTATCTCACTTCAAGGGAAAGTAGTAACCGTTTTTGACGCCAGCGATAAAGTACAAGCGTTTAAAAAGAAAATAAAGTTTTGGGTGGATTCAATGAAAAATCTGAATTTAGACAGTTTTCCAATGGTAAAAGAATTTAGAGAAGAACTAGATTCTGACGTACCCGAATATATCTTAAATGAGTTTCACGTTCATCTGCTAAATTTGCTTGATAGTTTCAACTGTTATTTTCCAGAAGAATTCCACGATAAAATAAAAGAGAACTGTTGGGTTGTAAACCCATACTCTGCTGTGTCGGAAAAGCCAGCCTGTCTGACATCACACCAGTATGAGTGTATGATTGATTTGACATCAGATTCTGTGGTAAAATATAATTTTGCAACTAAGAATTCACTAATAGAATTTTGGTGTCAGCTATAAGACGAATTTAAAGTTTTATCAGATAAAGCGAAAATCATCCTTTTACCCTTTACAACAACTTACTTATGTGAATCAGGACTCTCTGCTTATGTGGCTACTAAAACAAAATATAGATCCCACCTGAATGCAGAGCCAGATATTCATTTGCAGCTGTCCCAAATTAAACCAGATATAGCCACATTGTGCAAATCAAAACAATCCCATTCCTCTCATTAGAATCTAAGTTCTTTGGCTATGCTTTATCGTTCTTTTTCGATACCAAGCTACATTTTTTATTTTGAAACTGTAATACCTTAAATAGGTGAGTAGTATTGTATATTTACACTACCTGCTTTGAATTCGTTCTCAAATGTGTTGCATTACTTTATGTTTTTTGTTGTTGGTTTTCGTTTATGTATTTAAAAAAGTTCCTTATTTTTCTGAAATTAGTGTAGAAAAAATATTTATAATGAATAAAACATGATGTTTAAGGTGAGTATGCAGCGGACGCAAGTTAAGGAGAGTTAATTTAAAGTTTCTAGATCTAGAGCATTTTTTTTTGCCAAAATAAGAAAACTATTGCTTCTATAAAAACATAGAGTTTAATTTTCTTCACATGGTGACCTCATTAGTTGTTGAATATCTGTCGTGAACAGAGCAGCATTATCTAAGAAACTTTTTAAATGAAGAGAAAAATTTGTTATTAAATTCCAAGACACCCTAGACAGATATTCAAGAAATGTTGATTTCGCCATGTGAGGAAAATTAGGCTCTATGATTCTATAGAAGCAATATTTTAATTTATTTGATCCTAAAAAAAGTATTGCTATAAAAAGTGCAAAAACACTCGCCTTTTCTTGCATCCCCTGCATCCCCACCTTAACATGTCCAAATGCTTAAAAATTCGTTTCCAGAGCCAATAATGCTGTCATTCGGTTACTACCTATGTAGGTGCTAAGTGAAAATATCTTCACCTTTATGCCGAAAACACGTATGTGCAAAATTAGTGTTTAGAGAAAAAACAACGTAACGTTCTAATTTTCAATGTCTTTCAATGGGAAACATTAAGTTTGGATCAAAATATAAGCTATTTTGAATTCGAAAAATAATTCGTGCTTTTGTTACATGATAAAAAAAAATTTTTTAGCAACTTGCAAATGCAGTTACGTAAAAACAGCCAAAATTGAACATGGTCTAAGGGCAACGATTGTGCTCCGTCACGAATATCTCTCCTGAGAAGTGCTCCGCGACTCAAAAAGTTTGGGAACCGCTGGAGTAGAGTAACATACATGCATCCCCCTTCCGCCGGTGAAGATCATTTTCACTTGTGGAACAAGGTTATTATAATTAATAAATGGTACGACACAATCATACAAACTTTCTTATTGAAAGTGTTATTGATTGTAAATAAGGTGGTATTTATGGACGTAAGCGATGCGTTTCAGCACTCCCCCGTTAATTCTTGTGAGAGTCAAGAGTGCTAATCGCAACATCTTGAACAAAATCCAGGAAAGACTGAATAACCCTCCCCTAAAAGAGAATATCAGATGTCTAGAGACAGTGTACTTGCTCGTTGTGATTTAGAAGATAAGAAATTTCTACTAATTCACGTGTCACGAAACTACAAGTACAGTAACTGTGACCGAGTCACATACACCAGAAATTACTACCCGTCCAGGCTATATGCTAGGGGTTCTTAACCGGGGGCATAGGAACCAAATAATAGAGGTTTGGGACTCGATCTAAGAATCATTAAAAAATTAATTTGTTGGATTGTAATAAACTATCACCGCTATCAATATGGATTAAGAACCGCTTCGGTGGTCGCAAAGTTTAAGGCATCACTCTCGCAATAGACTAAACTGCCAATGGAAGGGAGATCGGGGTTCAAATCCCAGTCGGGAGTACCGAGGGTGGCTTTCCCTAAATAGTTTTCCACTCTCACTCCACGTAAATGCAGGTACACTTCCTCTAAATTCAACCTCCCTCATACCTAACACATTAGCGCAATTAGTACATAGGCGTATAACCTGAACGGGTAGTAAGATGCAGTTCTAAAAAAAAACTCATTAGTTGAAGCTAGGTTATGTATTTGTGATATCTTTATTCTATTAATAATTAAATAAATTATAAAACTCGTAATTTTATTTCGGCTGTTATGTTGCTAAGAAGAACCACTCTCAATACACTCATCTGAGATTCAAACCCTGACCTCCCCATCACCAGCAAACCAGACTGACATCTAGTTCACGTGTCTATCGATACGAGTCATACCCTAATAATCTTTGGTTTCTGTTAGTACCTTGTCATCGCTGCTTCCGCGACTAAGTGATTAGAGTGGTCAACCAGAAATCTAGGGATGCCTGATTTGATTCCAGGTGGCACCGATGAAGATATTTACAATTTTATATCACAGGTCTATCCTGCCATTTAATTGACTAATAGCTATTTAAACACTAGGGCTGTGGTGTGGTACTAGACAAAATTTCCTAGGCTAAGCTAGTTTGTAAGACGTGTTATATAGTAAAATATGTGCGTGAATAAAGCTAAGGTAAAAATTCCCAGTTAACTAGCCTAGAGACGACAAATTAATATTCCTGATTTGTATCTGGATGAGTGACATTACGTGTGCAAGCATCGGCCAAGTCTCTATCGATGTTGTTTTGTTTTAATATAATCTCATCATATCACGTGATATCCTCCATTGTTCCTTCACTTCCTCGTCCAAAACGACTCTTCAAGTGTTCCCCATCAAGTGTACCGTTGGGGAAGGGGAGGGGNGGGGGGGGGGGGAGTGCGGGAACACATTCCGCTCTGTCATTACCGCTTCAATTACTCTCTAGTTCTGTGTGTGCCGCTCGCGGTACGGCTCTCCTCCCCTTGATGGCCTTTCAAAGAGGGGGGAGCAGTCTCTGGTGTCCTCGGCCGTTTCCAGCCGTCTTTTTCCTATGGGATACAACCCCCTTTAGCCCTATGATTCTTTTTCATCCGCTTCCAAAACCCTTTCGAGACAAAACCTAAGAGCTCTTCTATCACCGCTTCCCATCTCAAAACACCACCTTTTTTACCAAGAGCATTTCACGACGTTGTCATCTCTCTCTAGAGCAAAGAAGAAGAATATTCTCAGTTGTAATCTCCCTGACTTGGTAACACTTGGAGCACTGCCAATACTCGCGACCTAGTCGCCGCGACCAGGGTGCCAGAACGCCAAGTCGCATCATTGATACGGGTAACGTAAAGGTTGCTCACTGTTGCGATCAAGTCGGTGTCGACAGGCTATAGTCGCGCAGTATGTCCGCCCTCGTATATAACAAGGCTTTTCACCGTTGTGCACGAACTTTAAATTTAGGACCATTTAGTCGAATTTGATGATGACGGAAAGTCGGGGGTTTGAATCCCGGCCTGGAGTAAAGCGTGTGTGTTTTACTAAATTATTTAAATATAGACCTTTTGCTAAAAGGTGTAGGCCTACCAATCTTGTAAAAAGAACTGATTTGCAAATTTTTGTCCAACAATTTAACTCGGTGGGTAGCGTGTCTGTCTACTGATAAAATTATTATTAGCACCACGTCTTACTACCCGTTCGGGTTATACGAATTTACGCTAATGTGTAATGGTAGGGTGATTGTGAGATGAAATGGAGGACCTACAGTTTAACGTGGAATCCGAACCACGGTGGAGGCCTGGCNTTACGCTAATGTGTAATGGTAGGGTGATTGTGAGATGAAATGGAGGACCTACAGTTTAACGTGGAATCCGAACCACGGTGGAGGCCTGGCATTCCCCACATTCACAAGATGTCTTGTCAGAGGTGAAGGAAGGGTTTGGTAATCAGATAAATTTATGCCGGGACCGGGGATTGAACCCCGGCCACCAGCATAGAAGTCTGACACCTTACCCCTAGACCACCAGGTCACCTTTACTGATAAAAATATCCTAGGTTCGATTCCTGGCATGGCCAGAAAATTAATCGTTAGTGAAATGTGGGTTTCTCGTTTCACAATGAGTATTTAACGGTCGGAGATTGGATGTTGTGTCTGTTATAAATCTAAGTTAGTTTATAAGTTGTGTGCTGATATAATCAGTCGGTTCAGAAAGTGCACCTTAAATATCTCAAATAAATTAAATGAAAATGCAAATAATTGAACAAAAGCATTAAAATCATAACCTTTCACTAACATAGACCGAAAGTTGTTCTTAACATATAAATAAAACTAGACAAATTATTTTTATCCCCTACTTGATTTGGCCATCTAAGGTATTTGTTGAATCACTAGTATTTCATCAACACACTGACAATCGTTAAAAAAAGCTAAAGAGATCAAAACAATTATTCTATCCATCAGGTTAATTATAAAATGTGTCATTAATTCCTTTACAGTGAGTAATATATAAATACAAGTAATCACGAATTGTTGGCAACAAAACTGTATGGTGTATTTTGTTAAAAGTAAAACCATTATTATTTATTATTTTACCATATTTCATTAAATTCAACAAAGAACCTGGTGGGGTGTGTTCAATTGTTCATAGTAAAGAATATGTTTTAATTTAGTGAAAAACATCACAAAAAACCTAAGCTTAACTTTTTAATACAAATAATATGAAATTTAAACATATTTTTAAGAGTATAGATTATTTATATTTTGTTTTGTGTTTTGTTTATACAAATGTGTGAAAGTTTTGTAAAAGTGGTGACTCATGCCATAATGTTAATTAAAAGCTAGAATATTCTGAAACAAAATAAGTCACATTAATTTAATTATTGTATTATAGATAATATAGAGATACTACTATAGGCCTATGTGTGTCTTCACCAAAGATCATAAATAAAATATAAACTGTTACTTACTTTATGGTATTAGGAACTAGGAACTAGGAACACTGTTACAGAAAAATTGAGAAAATATAAATATTTGTCTACCAAAGAGCATAAGAATCAAACTAATTTCCAAAGACCTGAATTAAAAAGTATATATATTTACATATCGGTCAGAAATTATTGGTTTTATAAAATATATTTTTTAAAGAAAAGATGTGTATCTTTAAAATAACTACAGCTTTACAATGATAAGATATTTCGTTTCTCAAATAGTTGCGGAGAAATGATAAAAATTGGAAAATTTCCCTCGTGTAAAGTACAATTAGTCATTTTCATGAGAAAATGAGAATCGCCATCTTGTGCACCTGTATAATGAAAAACAATGTCTAGATATTAAATCTAATCAAAATCGTTAGATCAAATTTCGATCAAAACTATTTTTTCTCTTTTTGCTCCTCCCTTAAATTTAGGGTTAAACATATAATTCCAAAAATCCTTCGGGGGAATCTTGTGAACACCCCGGATACCAAGTTATAACCCAATGTGTAAAATATTTTCGGCTTTAGCCCGAGGTGTAAACAGACAGACAGCATCGCAAAAAAACACCTTTTTTTGATTTCAGGGGGTCACAAATCGTCGACATTGATCAAAATCTCGAGTTTTAACTTTTTGACGATCACAATATTTTCTCTCGGGTAAAAAATGGATATTAGTTACTCAATTTAAAAAACGTTACAAGTGACTTGTTGTGACCTCGTTTAGTGTAAATATTCAGCCAGTTTGGCAGGGCCGTACGACTAAAAAAAACTATATCAGATTTCTAATCATTGAGAATACAGTTACCAAAAGCAGTATTTCCTGTAAAAGAAAATACACTGTAACCATAAGAACAAACAAGACAAGCTATAAATTTAGAGTTAAGTATCTTCCACTAACCCTACCCCCTTCATTTTTTACTTTTACCCTTCTCCCTTTCTTCCTAATCTAAACTCTACCCCCGGAGTTGATCTATTTTAAAACGTTACAAGAGGGCTGGTGTGCAGTTTATTTATCTCGTCACATCCTTCAAGCTCCTGCCTCAATTTCTGTTAATATATACGTATATACATCCAGCTAACCCCGTTTCTCTCATTATCATCTTCTTCCCTCTCTCCCCGATCGTTCTTCCGCGGTTCTAGCACTTATGAATTTCTACTTTTTGGTTTATTATGAATGATTCACATCATAAGACTCGAGTAAGAGAATGACCTTTGTCAGACTTTTAACAGCACAGAAAATATAATATATAATAGGTAGAATCAGAGATAGGAGATGAAATATTTTATCTCTAGAAAAAACGTTCTTCAATTTTTCGGGGGAAAAAATCCCAGCTATTTAAATGGAACTAATGCAATCGAGAGATATTCCATGTCTTAAAGTTTACACTTAGGTCTATTTTATCCCAGAAACATTATAAAACAATTTTTTAGAGTTGATACACTTGGTAATTTTTAAAATCCCCTCTTCTTTCCATGATTTGCCATCATTATTTCAAATATCCAGACATCCCGGACGGATATTAAAACACATGGGACAAGGGGAGGGAGGCGGGGAAGGCAGTCTGTCAGCTGTAAAATGTCTAGTAGTGTGCTTGCATCATAGTTGAAGACTAGGGGCGGTATGCAAAAACGTTAATGAATGTTTAGTAGACTGATGGTGTGCTCGGGATCACACTATCGGTCCACTAAGCATTCATTAACGTTCTTGCATACCGCCCTAGGAGTTCGATTTCCTGAAGATGCACTGGGAGGGTTGTTTCCCTCCCCATTCACCATCTAGAGACGAACGCTGTTGCAGTTAATTGAGTATACCTTTCTCCAAACTACACTAGGTGAACCCACGGAATAAGTTTCTTGCTCGTATAGTCTGGTTTAATAGTGATGAAAAAGATCGAACCTGGTAAAAAGAGGATTTTCCCTAAATGATTTCTCACTCGCCCTCACGCAAATTCGGATTGTTTTTATATAAAATTTTACCTTCCCCTCCACTACACCATTGGCGTGGCTAGATGTGTAATAGTCCTAACAGTTAATAATATGCGACGTAAAAAAATAGTTTGGAAAAATCCTTTTGTTAAATTTACAAATAAAATATAAACTTTATTTCCAAAGTTGATTGCTGCTCCCACAGAAGTGTTTTCTACGTCGAACCATTTCTTCATTAAAGTGACTGGTTTATTTCTCTTTATCGTCGCAGTTTCATCCCATATCTATTTCCCAGTCTTTACTTTCTCCCCTGTGTCTCCTAGGACGATAATTACAAAACCTATCTTGTCTGTGCTCAGTTGAATTCCGCTCAGTGCCTCGCGGCATATTCATTATGCAATCGCTCCTCTGTGCTACGTTTTACAGGAAATGAGGATAAAAGAGGGGAAAGGGAGGGAAAAGAAGGAGAGAGAGAGAGAGAGTTGGAGTGGCAGAGGGGGCGGGACGTTGGGGTGACAGGTGGAAAGGGGGGAATTGCTTAAGGAATATTTTCCCCAAGAAAATTTTCGGGAATGAGTTTCTCAACACTCTCGAGAAGATTTATAACATAAGGATCCTTTCAGAGAAATGTAAATTGAAGTTTTAAGAAGAAGTTTTAGACAAATGAGTACTAGGGCGCGCTTCACAAGATGAGTTCCATTTTCACATTTAATTTGATAATAGTTTAATTTGAAACGGATGTTAAAAACTAACATCACACATTAGTACAATATAGTACAAACTATGATCTAACGTTCAGCTAAAATATCCCAGTATTTAAAATAAGGTGATATTACAAAGAGCAAATATTTTAATTGGATTCTCAGTATTTTATTTAAAAATGAACTATTTTGTTTAAATTTCATAAAAAAAATCCTTAACCCTAATCAATATGTGTAGTCAATTTTCATTATAAATAAAAATATATCTTTCAAAATGTAGTTAAATTGACACGTTGGACGCTTAAACAGGGTGGCTACAGAACTTCTATTATAAAATTCCCTGACTTTTCCAGGTTTTCCAGAAATTTTTGTCCAAATTTCCCTGAC